>PVLD010015470.1:0-48372 GCA_004027595.1 Dinomys branickii | reverse complement strand
CGACACTACTGGGAATTAAACCTAAGGCCTTCACACTGAGGTACACCCCAGCCCTTTTCCTTGGAATTTGAGACAAGCTCTCAGTAAGTTGCGAAGATACCTGATCTGGGCTCAGACCCGGCCTCCACCTGCCTCAGCCTCCCAGCGTGCTGGGGTTGCAGCTGTGTACCAGTGCACCAGCTCTGGCAGATCTTTTGGGACAAAGCCTTGTGCTTTGGATTGACCATCAGGTGTCCCCAGGTGCAGATGTCATTTCCTGGTGCGGCAGTGCTGTGGCAGTACTGGGCCCTGGATGCTTGCTGTCCTGCAGAGAGTAGAGGTTGGGCTGGCTGGCAGTGTGCCACAGGCTGGCTGTCTGCTGTGTCCTGGGCTTCATGCACCTGAGCACCTTGTGAACACCTCTGGCTCAGCTCTTGGGCGAAGCATAGCTCCCTGCCTGCTCCCGCCACCCACCGCCAGGGCCGCGATGTGTACTGGCTCAGAGAGGGCGCCTTTAAAGCTCACTGCAGCTGGGGCAGGGTGCTGTCTCCCAGGGATTATGCGTCTCTCCCTCAGCCCTAGATGGAAAGAAAGGGGGCTGGGGGCCCAGTCAGGAGGAGCAGATTGTGATACAGGGAGGAACTTGGAGAATGAAGGGGTTAAAAATGCACTTGGACCTGCATGGGCAATGAGCTCTCCATCACTGGTGGTAATCAAGTCTGAGCCGGCAGTACCTCCACAGTGGTCCTTCCTGGGGTGACTGGGGTGCCGAGGACAGTAAAGACACCATGGGGCTGGTGTTGAGCACAGAGACATCGCAAGTATGAACCCTCAAGGCCCAGATGACCCAGGTGGAGTGGGGCTCCGTGGTAGTGCTGTGCTAGCAGCAGCCATGTGAACCTGGTGCCCACAGTTCTCCACCTGCACGCGCCAGATGGAGCCTAGGACCTGTGGTGGCCAAGGGACAGGACAGGACCCGGGGTGGCTGGGACCTCAGGCTTACGTGCTCCTGGGAGCCTGGCCAGGGTGGCGGGGTCCTTGAGAGTCCTGTGCTGGGCAGGAGGTGGGGTCCTTTGTGTCTGCATGTGGCTGCATCCCAGCCTCTGCCTGTGCAGACTCTGGTCAGATGGGATCAGCGTCAAACTGCGGACCTACTGAAACTCTGGCACCCGCCTCAGGCTGGGTCTCCAGGCACCTGAGTCAGGAGTCCCAGAGGCCAGGTCCCCTCCCAGATGGCAACATTTGAGGGACCCATTCTGGCAGCAATGATGCTGAGGGACATCCCAGGCCAGCATCCAGGGCACTGGAGGTCAGATCAGGGAAGGGAAATCTTTATCTTGGAATTTGGGTCCTAACCAGGGAAGGCTCTGCCCGCCAGACGAGCCGGCTTCTCTGTCTACCCAGCGTCTGCTCCGTGACGCTCCAGCCGTGAACTCAGCAACCAGCACAAGCACATGGCGTGGCTCCCTGTGGACCAGCACTGCCCTTGGGAGGGACAGGCTTGTGCCTGCACAGCACAGCTGTGTTCTGGGGCAGAGCGACTGGTCCCCAAAGCCACCTCTGTTGTCTCCCCTAGAAGGCAGCCCTAATCCTAGCATCATTCATAAGAGTGGGAAATTGGAGACAAGATAACGTTTGGACCAGGCATGGTGGCAGTGCGCCTGTAATCCCAGCTCCTGGGAGGCTGAGGCAGGAGGATCCTAGCCTACAACTCTTGGCCTCCTTGTGGTAGCGTTGGGACACTGGCCTGAAGGGGTCCTGTGCTCCCTGGGTGCTGATACCCCCAGTGCCGGGTGAGGGGTCCAAGGCTGTGGTCCTCTTTCTAGATGAAGTGTCTTTTTGGTGTAGCAGCTGGGAATGATAAAGAGCACTCATGTCGGGTGTGGCTGTAAAGCAAGCATGGGTCTCCCTGTCACTGTAGGGACCACCATGAGCCCTGTCTCACGAAAACCCAGAGCAGACAGCTGTGGGGCGTGGGGTGACCACAGTCGGCCCAGCAAGCAGGCATCTTGGCCAGCTGCTGGGGACCGTGCCCTTCCTGTCACCCTGAGTGTGAAGTGCCTGTGGGACCGTGTCAGACAGGTCCGGTGACCTTTAAGGTCCCGCTGTCCCTGAGCCCGCCCCATGTCTAGCCACAATCTGCCTTTGTGTCTTGTGGTGCAGGAAGCTGGAAACCGGTCGAGCACCTGCCGAGGCTGGCCTGCAGGCCTGGTGATCCAGGCTTTCTCTCCGGCCGCCCCGCCCGGTCTCGGACCCTCCGTTTGTGTGTTCTGTCCTTTTCGTGTTTTGTTTAGGCAGTTCAGGCAATCAGACCCAGAGCCTCTGTGCTGAGCTATATCCCCTGTCCTTTGTGTTTTTGCTTTTGAGACAGGGTCTTGCTCAGTCCCTAAATTCCCAGACTCATGTGCTTGAACCTGGGATCCTCCTGCCTCAGCCTCCCAGAGTACTGGGATTACAGATGTGTGCATCACCACACCCAGGTTGGCTGTTTGTTTTCATTGTTTAGAATTTGATGAATTGTATTGGAGTCCTTGATCGATTGAAATTCTGTTTGGAATGAGGTGAAGGAAAAACAAACACTGAGGAGAAAAGGAGGCGGGAGGCAGGCGTGCACCGCCCTCATCCGTGCGGAGGCTTGTGCTGGGGAACCCTGGGCAGCTGGCCGGGGCCCAGGAAGGACGTGTCCGCTTCTGCAGGCCGTGGCCGGGACGGCTGGGTTGCAGCCTGCTCAGCCACCCTCCAGTGGCCGGGCTTTGTCCCGTGCCGTGCGAGCCCCACCTGCCCTGCTGCCTCCTCCCAAACAGGACACAGGAGGCCCGCTCTGCTCGCCGCCCAGTTGGTGGCAGGAGGAGGAGCTGCGGGTGCCAGGAGCAGAAGCCGCCACGGAGCGCGGTGAGTTCACTCCGCCGCAGCCTCCAGCCAGGCTTCCTTCTTGGCCCGGGTGCCTGTGTCCCAAGAGCTCGGTCCTCTGTGCCTGTGTGTGCTGGGCTCCGCGGCTCCTGGCCGCCGTGCTTGCCTCCGGCCCGCACTCTGTCTGGCCCTCTCCGTCCCCTGCTTCCATATGGCTCGAGCAGGCAGCCTGGCCGGGGAGGAGCTGACAGCCTGCAGCCCAGATAGATAATACGGCTGCCACGCCTGGCAAAGTGAGGGGCTGTCAGCGAGTTCTCTGTGGGTGTTTTATCTGAGTTCTCAAACTGGAGGGTGGGCGGCTGAGAGCTGTAAGAGCAGCAGTCTGGCGGCTGCTGGTAACGGGTGGGTTTCTCTCTCCTCCCCGGAAGGGGGGGAGGTCTTGATGCTGAGCTCCTGCTGAGGAGTTGCTGTCTGTCCCTCCGGGAGCTCTTCCTTCTCTGTGAAGGTGCCGCGTGGCTGTGGCCCTTACCAGAGACCCGGGGATTGCAGGGTGCATTTCCAGAGCCTGGCGCGCCCCTCAGCAGCAGGACGGGGGCCGGCGTTGACTTGGCGGGGCCTCTCTCCAGGCTTCCCTTTCAGCACCCACCACGCTGCCCTTGCAGATAGGAAAACTGCGTCCAGGGGGGCATGGCCAGGAGAAAGCAGGCTCCACAGGGGATGTGGTGCCGCAGAGGCTGTGGCTTGTCTTCTGCCCCTGCCCGGGTGGTGAGGGAAGCCAGCATTGCCTGGAGCTTTGTCGTCTGGAACTCTTCAGTGTTATTATTTTTCATTTTACTGTTTTTCTGGGACCAGGGATTGAACTTGGTCCTCACACGGAGCTGCATCCCCAGCTTTATGTGTTATTTTGAGACAGGGTCGCACTAAGTTGCTGAGTTGCCCTGGGCTTGATCCTCCTGCCTCAGCCTCCCCAAGTGCTGGGATTACAGGCCTGCACCACCACAACCAGCTTGGTTGCTGCCTTTGATTATTTGTTTGGTTTTATTTCTCTTCTTATTCTTTTTTTTTTTTTTGGTAAGCAGGATCTCACGATGTAGCCCAGGCTGGTCTTGAGCTTGTAGAAGTCCTCCTGCCTCAGCCTCTCCAGTGCTGCAATTGCAGGCGTGTGCCACCTGGGTGTGAATGCTTTTCCCAGTTGCTTACGGGACAGGAGGTTGTAGTGCTTGTGGAAGCTGCGAGAAGGCAGAGCGGCCTCGGAGACTCAGACCTGTGACTCCTCCTTAGCCTGGATGCTGTCGGCACTGTAGAGTTGACAGCAGCTGGCCCAGGTCCTCCACTTGTTCCCTCTGGGTCCCCAGACCTCTGGCCATGTGCACAATTGTAGTGCAAAGCCCTATAATACTGCCTTTTACTTACATATATGGACGACATGTGGGGCAATTTAACTTACAAAGTAGACCCAGCAAGAGGTTACAATAAGCTGGGCACGGCAGTGCATACTTGTAATCCCAGCATGCTAGTAGGCTGAAGCAGGAGGGTCTCAAATTCCAGTCCAGCCTGAGGAATGCAGTGAGACCCTGTCTCAAAATTTAAGAATTATGAAAAGGTTGGGGATGTGCAAAGGTCCTGAGGTAATCTCTAGGACTGAAAAAAGTTTAACACTGATGACTAGCACAAGAGAGCGCTTACTGCCACACACAGTCATGAGAGTTGTGAGTGTGACCTCTCCAGAGCTGTGCTGGTCTGCTCCTCGGGGTCACGTGGGACAGCTTGGTGCCCGGTGGGGTGAGGAGGGTGAGTGACAGGCACTGCGACGTGGCCTTGGGGTTGTCTGTGCCTGGAATTTTCCATGGGAGGTTTCCAGGTGGTGACTGTTGCAGGCCGCTGAAGCCTCAGTTCCTCACGGTGCAGGAAGGTGGCAGCTGGCCCGTGGCACCTTCTGTTCCGTTCCAAGTGGCTGGCCGTTGCTAAGCGCTGAGCAGCAACCCCAGGAAAGAGGGACAGTGCGGTGAGGCGCCCCAGAGGTGGTGGGCAGCTGCGTGTCCCGGGGTCGGGCCCCCTGGACTAGGACTTTCTGCATGACTGGCCTGAGGGGCCATCACAGTCCCCTGCCTCAGACACGACCACCGAGGCTCATGACAGCCCAGGCCCCAGTGCTACCTGGGGCTGGTGGACACTGAGCTGTGTGTCCGCCTGGGATCGGTTCTGCCGTTGTCCTCGGAGGGCGTGGGGGCTTGGTCGGCACAGCCCACAGGGACTCAGGGAAAAGGGGACCAAGTTCATGCCAGTGCAGGGCCGGATGTGCGTGGATCCACCTCTCACCTGGGAACGGCTGGCCAGGTCCTGTGGCTCCGACGGCTCTCATGACTTCAGCTTGCTGGCAGGGCTCCTTGTGGGCTCCCTGTAGAGCAGAGGCCAATGTGGGCCTTCCCTGGCCCTCTCACCTGCCAGGACCCGGGCACCTGCATCCATGTCCCCTGTCCCCGAGGTGCAGGGCCTGGACCCCCAGGCCTTCCTGCTCCGCGCGCCTGTGAGCCCCATCCTGCCAAGCCGCCACTGCCCTACCTGCCTCAGCTCAGCGAAGAGCAGCTGAGAAGAGCAGCTGAGTGGCGGGA
The DNA here is from genome assembly GCA_004027595.1 of Dinomys branickii. NCBI lineage: Eukaryota > Metazoa > Chordata > Mammalia > Rodentia > Dinomyidae > Dinomys > Dinomys branickii. Next base: position 42,931 of record PVLD010015470.1, on the reverse strand, counting down.
ATGTTCCTCGTTCCTCGTCCTGTAGTGAGGTCGCGGGCAGCCGATCCTCTCCTGTTCTCTGTTGTGTCTTCCTTGCTGGTGGCCCAGGCCTGGTGCGCAGCTACGGTTTCATCGACAGCAGGTGCGGGGCGGTGTCCTCATTGTCCTCGGCCTGCAGGCTCACTGGTCACTGGAGAGAAGATTTCCCAGCACCTCGGAGACTGTGTGGGTGGTACAGCTGCACCTGGATTGGCCTTTGCTGGGTCTTGGGGTCTTGGGGTATGCAGAACCCCTGAGAGTGTCCCGCCCGCCTGCCGCCCCGCCTGGGCCTGTGGCTTAGGCAGCAGGAGGGCGCGTGGCTGGTAGCACTCAGGCCCTCTGTGGTAGGCACTCGACGCAGCCTGGACCTTGTCTCGGTCTTCAGTTGGCCTAGACTGTGCAAGAAGTGGGCTCTGGGAGAAGGTGGGCCAGGTCCCCGCCTGCCCCCGCTGCTCGAGCAGAAGTGCAGACTTAGTCCCCTGGGCCAGGTGGTCCCCAGAGCTAGTGGCAGGCATGGGCGGAGGGCATGGGGCGCCATGGTACTGAAGTCCTGGGAAGAGCGTTGTCTACTCGGCTGCCCTGGCACAGGGCTGCGGGCGGGGGGGCTCTGCACCTGTTACGGTCTCCTCCCATCTCCCCAAGCTTGGGGTTATAGAATTCTTTTTTTAGAAATTATTTTATGTTACTTTATTTTGTCTTTTTGAGGCAGGGTCTCGCTGTGCAGTTCAGGCTGGCCTTGAGCTCACTTTGTAGCCCAGGATGGTCTCAAACTCGTAACAATCCTCCTGCCTCAGTGCTGGGATCATAGGCATGCACCACCACACCCAGCCTGGGGGTTATAGAATTCTTGATCGAAGAATTTACTTTGGCTGCGTGTGCGCTTTGAAAGACTAGAGTGTCGGCACTCTGGCTCCTTAAAGGTCCCCTGGGGCCGCCTCGCCCCTTGGTGTGAACTTATGGTGGGGCAGCCATGCTGAGGCCACGCCGGGGTTGCGGGGTGGCTTCGGTGGCCAAGTGGCCGAGTTGTGGCTGTGTGGTCCCGTCAGGTGGCACTGCCCAGAGAAGGGGCCGGGTTCAGCTGTGACCCAGGACTGTGCCGGGTCTGCCCAGGCCTGCTCAGGTGCTGACACAGGAAACGGTTTCTTGATAATGTGGACCCCTTTTTTCTTAGCTTTCTTGTCCCCGAGACACACTCCCAACACCCACGGCTTACAGGAGGAGAGGTTTGTTTGGCTCGGGTTTTATGGCCATTCCATCCACGGTCAGCAGGCTCCAAGGCAGGACCATGAGGGCGGAGCGGGAGGGGCAAAGCTGCTCCGTTCATGGCTTCCAGGAAGTGGAGCTGGGCAGTGTCCGAGAGGAAGTGGCAGGGACCAGATGCAGACCCAAGGCCCCACTTCCCCGACCCACTGAGATGCGCCTGGAAGCGAGCACCACCCTCCCTGAGGTGGATCCAGCCAGTCAAGCGGACCTGAAGCCCTGACTACCCAGTTTTGCTAAGCTGATAGCACCCGGTGTGGGCCTGGGTTGTGTGAAAACCGTGTCTGAGGTGCATGAGTCCTCCTGTCTTGTGGAGACAGTAGCTAATGCCCGGAAGCAGCTTCCTGGGCCTTCAGCGAGGCTTACATTGCTCCCAATTGCCAATCCCTGTGCCCGAACGCATGGGAACAGCCCGAGCCCTCCACACTGCCCACTGTGCGGAGGCGGCAATGACGTTTGGGGCTCATGCCGGGTACAGTGGGGTCACCATCCGCATTTATCCACCCGTGCGTTCGTCCTGCAGGTGTGGGGTGACTCCCTTACCGACCGGTCTCTAGAATATGTGGTCACTTTGGGAAATGGACTTTGGGGTGCTCTGGGTCCAGAGAAGGGGCAGGACAGGGTGGCTGGGGCCCTGCTGGTGGGACATGTCCCCTTCCTGATCGTTCTCTTAAGATTTTTTGTTGTTGTTTCGTTTTGGTTTCGGTTTTTGAAACAGTTTCTCTATCTTCAGGCTGGCCTTGAACTCACTATGGAGGCTAAATTGGCCTGGAATGCAGAAGAATCCTCCTGCCTCAGCCTCCCAGAAGCTGGGATTACAGGCCTGCCTACCATGCCTGGCTCCCTGAGTTCTTTCTGAGTCCGCAGGCACCTACCTGCCAGCTTCTAGATGGCTCTGTGTGCAGGGACCTCGGGAAGGAGCCATACGACATTTCACCCAGCTCACTTCTGTGGCATTTCTGTTTTGCCTTTGTTGTTTCACAGTTCTTTTGAAGCGTGCATGTTGGTCAAACAGATGAATGGTCTCACCCTGGCAGACACGAGCATGCACATCACACTGGGGCTTCCCCTCCCTTCCCCGCCCTCCCCTGCCCCGCCTCCCTGCTCTCTTTCCTGGGGAGGCTTTCAGCGTGAACCCTTGGTTCTGTTCTGTGGGCTGAGCTGCCTGCTTTTGCTGCTCTGCTAGGCAAGAGAAGTGTCTGGGAGCTGGTCCAGGGAGGGCCGGAGGGTTTGGGGTTGCAGATTCCTGGGCAGGGGGTGGGGGTCCGGGCTTACCCGGCTGGGGTGTGGGGTGCTGTGGTCCTCGGGAGCCAAGCAGAGCTCTGCGTGCGAGAGGAGTGGCAGCAGTGGGCCCCGGGGCAGCCTTGGGGTGGGGAGCGGTGGCCTGGTGCTGGCCTCCCCGGGAAGGGCGGAGAGCAAGGAGCAAGGACTGCAGATACGCCCAGACCTTGGTGGGCGACGGAGAGTGTGTGATTCCAGCTGCAGAGGCCCCGCCACCTCGCCGTGCCTTGGGAGCTGGCTGCGAGCTTTCTTCTGTGATGCGGGGGTGGCCATTCTGTTGGTCCCGTGCAACCTCTGGGATTTATTTTTCGCCCCATCCTCCACTCTTGGGGGCGTTGGGTGTAAGTTAGGGGTGCGTGAAGCTCTGGGGCTGCCATGGGCCAAGGCCGGCAGGATACAGTCAGAAGTGCAGAGGGTGCTGTGTCCCCTGGGGTCCGCAGGCGCAGGCAGGAGGGGGCCCTGAGGGTCCCTGCCACCTGTTTTGGGGCTGACCTGACTTCTCAGCCCCAGGATGTTAGCTCTGGAGACGGGAACTGCCACTTACAAAGTCGCTTAGCTGGGGCTGGTGGCTTCTGTGCCCGGAGCGAAGCTTGTCACAGTGACAGGTGTCTGTGTCCTGCTGCTCCCTGGCCAGCCCTGTCCTGTGAATGGTCAAGGAGTTGGGCTCTTGGATGGCCTGGAGCCCCCAGCCGGTGAGAGGAGCTAACGGTGGCAGTGCTCGGTTTACCATGGATGGCAGATTGCCGTGGCATGGCCGTCTGCTGTCCTTCTCCGGCTGTGATGAGGGCCATGTGGATGGGCACAGACGGAAGCTCCAGAAGGACCCCTGTCTTGTCCTTTGCAGACGCTGGGTAATTCCACGCCACCAGCTCCTGTCTGCTGTGAGAAGCCTGCACGGTGAGTGTCCCCGAGGTCCCACGTCCCCGTGTGCCTGGCCGCGGGCGGATCTCTAGGCAGGAGGCTTGGGCCTGATGCAGTAGCGATCCAGTGGTGCTGGGCACGGAGCCCAGGTCCTCGAGGGTGGTGACAAAGGCTCTGCCCCGTGCTGTTTCCATCCCAGCACTAGTAAGGAGGGTGATGCCAGGGTTAGCGTCTGTCCTAGACGTGAGCTCTGGCGTCAGAAGCCAGAGTGACGTCTGTGATTGTCTTTTCCAGGTACCTGGGTTCTAAGGGTGCAGGTCCCAGCATCTGTGAAGGTTCCTGGAGGGTTTTGGGGAGACGTGCTGGGCTGTGATGACCGAGGGAAGCATGTTGGTTTTATAAAGTCCAAGCTTCAGTTAAACAGTCAGTGGTGATTTTTAGAATAACCCAAGACCTTTTTACATTCCAGTCTGATGAATAAGATAAAGAGAACAGCAAAACCCTTGCGGAAAGTGTGGGTCCTCATTTGAGCACCTCAGCTGGGAAGCTCATTTGCGACGTTGTGGCCGCAGTCCCCACAAAGGCTGCAGCTTTCAGAAGCTGCCATTCTGTGGACCCTCGTCTACGATTGCTTCTGAGCAGCAAAAGCCGTGGAAGCACGAGCTGGGGGGTTGGCTGGGTGAGGGGTGTGTGAAGGTTTGCTGACCAATGTTTTATGCTTTTGAATTTTTTGAAAAGGAGGAGGGAGATTCTATGGGGGACAGGCTGCCCCGCTGACCACACCTGCTTATAGCCAGCAGCTGTGGGGACCCATGGATCCCTCGTGAGGGTTTCGAATTGGTGCCCTCCTGGGAGTGGAGCACGGTGAGGCAGCTGTGCCATGGTCAGCCGCAGGGGTGCTGTCTCTTGGGTCCTTGTGTGGGGTGGATGACCACCGTCTCCTTGCCTTTTTCCCCTTGGCTGATGGGACCCTCATCTCCACAGGCTCGCAGCCCTGAGTCCCACCATGGCAGACGGCCACCAGCTGGACCTCACCTACATCACAGAGCGCATCATCGCCATGTCCTTCCCGACCGGCTGCTCTGAGGACTCCTACTTGCACAGCCTGCAGGAGGTCACACGCATGCTCAAGTCCAAGCATGGGGACAACTATTTGGTGAGTGGCGGGTGCCACCATGGGTCCCTCGTGGCCCAGGACAGCTGGGGACTTAGCACATGGCCTCCCTGGCCTGCCTAGGTACAGGGTAGGGCTGCCCAGGGACATGAAGTGGCTCCTTTCCAATACCAGGGACTACAGGACAGGATTGCACTGTCCTCTCTCTGCCGGGCCTGGTCTCTGTCCCGAGCCCCAGTGGACCCTCACTTCCTTCTCCTGCTCTTCGTCACTGTGGATCCCTCACACCTCGTGCTTTGTCCCTTATTTTGGGAGCAGCAGGTGGGTTGTCACCGTCTTCAACCCACATCTGGGCTGAGGGGACACGTGCACTGTGTAGGGGCCCCGGTCCAAGTCTCAAAGCTTCCAGCACGGTGTCCACCCTCAGGCTGTGCCCCTTCTGCCCTGCATCCCTCCCTGGCCATGACCCGCGGTGGACAGGAAGGGGCAGTCCAGCCTCCTGGCCTGGCACAGAGGGACTCTGTCTGTCACTTTCCTGTCCCCGTGACACAATACCCAACAGTGCAACCTCAGGGAGGAGAGGCTCATTCTGGCTTATGGTTTCATGGAATGTGGCCCACCGTCTGCTGGTTCCCAGGCAGAGGGGCCTGGCGGAGGGAAGGGTGCTCAGCGCGTGGCAGGAGGAAGCAGGGAGAGCAGGGCGGAGCCAGGGGCAGGAATCCGCCTTCCCGGCCACACCTCTGGCCACCTCCGGCCAGGCCCCCTAACAGCACACTCAGCTGTGAGCCTGACGACAAGCACCCCCACGGATAACTTCCACATGCAGACACTTCTGGGGGGGCTCAAGATCTAACCCTGCAGGAGGGTCACCTCCGTCCCTGATGATGCTAGCAGTTGACACTGAGCAGGCGCAGGAGGCAGCAGGGCCGGGGCTGACACTGAGCCGGACATCTCAGGCGGAAGCTGCCGTGACCTGCCCCGAGCCCTGTCGCCAAGGGCACTGCTGCTGGCCCGTGGTCTTTTTACCGTTACCGCTGTACTGAGTCTTCAGTAAGAGCCAGCAGCAGCTCTGCTTTCCCAGTGAACTTGGGGCAGGCTCGTGACAGGTCTTGAGTTCTGTCTCTCCGGCTTGGGTTGCCACGCACAAAGGGTGATTGAGCTACGTGGTGTTTACATTAAAGCTCACGACAGTGGGAGACATCTTAACGTGAGCCTCCTCAGAACAGCTGCGCTGCGAACACACTCCCCCCATCGTCCTCCCCGCTCCCTGCGGCAGCTCTGCAGCCTGCTGTCCTGAGGGTCTGTGCGAGGTGCGATGGAATTCAGTGAGTGCTGCTGCGGGGCCATCCCACAGGAAGGCAGCCCGGGGACACACGGCGCTGCATCCCCTACACCGCATTCATGGGTGCGGTGCCCTGTGACTGCGTCAAAATGACCGTGAGGGGGAAACCTTTTGCATCAGGTCAGGACAACGAGGTGGCCGGGACCGCGCAAGTAGAGATGATCAGGAAAGAGGACTCCAGGAAGTGGCAGGGACGATGGGGCGAGTAAAGTGAGGGGGAGGATTTGAGAGGGCTGCTCAGCAGTGTGTCTTTTACTATAGTGAGTTTTGTTTGTTTGTTTGAGATCTATGCAGTTGAGGCTGGCCTGGAACTCACTATGTAGCCCAGGCTGCCTTTGAACTCACAGTGATCCTCCTGCCTCAGCCTCCTGAGCTCTGGGATTACAAGTGTGCACCGCCACGCTGATATTTTCCCATTACATACCTAAGAAAAGGAGAGGCTGCCCTCCCCTGAGTTCACCTTCTCCCTCCTGAGCAGGACCAGGAGAGCAGGGTGGTGTGTGTGGGGCCCTGTAGAGCTGCCTGTGTCCTGAGTGTTGGGATAGTTTGTAGCCGGTAGAGTAAAGGAAACAGTAGCATGGTAAATGTCTCACTTTGGCCCTAGTTTTCAAAAGTAGAATTAGCACGTAGGTGGGATTTACGAGGATTCAGGTGGCACCTTCACTTTGGTTTGCGTTCTGTGAGGAGGTACACGTCTGTACACGTCCATCAAAGGAGTCGTGTCCTTTTCATCTCAAGTTGATATTCGTCTGAAAGCTGCTTTTCTTTGTAGGTGTTAAACCTTTCCGAGAAGAGGTTTGACCTGGCAAAGCTTAACCCCAAGGTACGGACTCCATTCTGTTATATTTTGAGTTGTGTAAAATGCAGGTAGTGTTTTTCTACTTGTACAAAAGTTTTTCTTTTGTTACCAATTTAGGGGAGCGTTACTTCATATGGGCATCAGGAACTTGGTATGGGGTTATGTGTGTGTGTGTGTGTATGTGTGTGATGCTTGGGTCAAACGTGTCAGCCTCCCAGAGTGCAGGGATTACAGGTGTGCACCAGCATATCCAGCTGGGATTTTTAAAATTAATAAGTGTTTTAGTTTGAAATAATGATAGTCCCATAAGAAGTTGCAGGGATAGTGGAGTGATCTCGGGTACCGCTAACTTGGTCTCCCCTGTTAGCGGCATCTTGGAAACAAAGGCGCGCTGAACAGTCTTAGTCAGAAAACCTGAAGTTCAGCTGCTTCATGGTGCTGAGCTTTGAGTGCCGACACGGTCACGGTGGAAAGTCCGCACTGAGAAACTTCGCTTCCCTAAGATGTCCTGGGGTCTGGAAAACCCAAGACCCCAACCACATGGGGCTACAGCCTCTAGGGGAGAGGAATTAACCTGTGGTACAGTGTCAACGCCTGGAAGGTCACCCTACCCACACACCCCCCACCCACGCCCTGAGGACCTCGAGCCCTTGCCACTTGTTTGAGATGCACTTCCTCTGTGTGTGTGTGTGTGTGTGTGTGTGTGTGTGTGCATGTGCACACGCCCTTCTCTGCCCTCACATGGACAGATCTGTGTAACCCCCACAACCACACAGAGAAACCTCCGGAGCACTTCAGCACGTTACTTTCTTTTGCCTCTTTAGAGTCACAGTGTCCCCTCCATCTGTAATTACTTTCAGTAGCAAGATTTAGAGAAAATTTCCAAACCCGTGTAAGTGTAGATTGTAGTACACACAAACACACACTATGTATGTGGAGACATAGTACGTATGGTGGAATATTATATACTTTGGAACATTATATGTTGGAACATTTTATAACCACTGGAATAAGAAAATACAGCTGGAACATCCACAGTTCTAAAGCCCCAAGGCCACAGTTCTCCGAAATCTGAAGTTTTGAAGCACTGACAGGACGCTCAAATAGTTCTAGATTTTGGTGCATTGCCAATTTCAGAATTTTTGTTTGTTTGTTTCTGTTTTTTTGAAACATTATCTTGGTATGTAGTCCAGGCTGACCTTGAACTTGTGGCAATCCTCCTGCCTCAGCTTCCCGAGGCTGGAATTAGAGGCCTGTGCCACCACACCCGGCTGTTTTTTTTTTTTTTTCAATTTCAGGGGTTTGGGGATTAGGGATGCTAAACAAGGAGAGTTTATGCAAGTACTCCCAAGTTCCCAGACCCTGAAATCTGAAATAGTCTTGGTCCCAAGTTTTACAAGTAAAAATCTTCCCCAGGGAAGGGGCCTGGCATCAGGGCGTTGTCACACCAGTGAAGGAGAGAAGCCCGCATGCAGCGGCTCCGGGGGCTTTGAGAGAGGGAGACTGAGGCAGGGCTGTCTTTTTTTGCAGATCATGGATGTGGGCTGGCCAGAGCTGCACGCACCGCCCCTCGACAAGATGTGTACGATATGCAAGGCGCAGGAGTCCTGGCTGAACAGCGACCCGCAGCACGTGGTCGTCATCCACTGCAGGGTGAGCCCCGCGCCCCGCGCCCCATCCCGAGGATGGTCCGAGGACCTGGCAGGCCTTGGGGCTGGGTTGTGACTAGGTTTTCCTGCTTGTGCTAAAGAAACCAACAAGAAGTGACTATTCTGAAGGGGCCTCTGTGTATTCACAAACCAAGGATTTTCTTCCTGGTCACTGCTGAGCACTGCTCTGTGCCTTTGGGACACTTTCCTCTGTTCATCCACCCTAGGCCCAGGCGGGTTTCACTCTCGCCTGCTTAGATGTTGTGTCAGCGTCTTTGAATGTGTGCCTCATAGTCAGATTGCTGGGTCATTTGTGGGTTTATTTTTTTAAAGCATTATTTTAAGCCGTAGTGGCCAGTCCCTGTGTAAGTGTTGGTTTATATATGTTTGAATTTCTTCAGTCTTTTATGTGTTTATTAGTACAGATTTGCAGTACGCCGGGACTGCATTCATGTTGGAAGCAGTGCGCACGACACTGCACCTTAATCCTTCTGCTTCCCTGCTCTCCCTTCTGTTTCCTCTGTCCCCAGACCTCCTCGTCTCCAAGGTCTGTTGCCCTGTTTCCTAGATTTGTCTTTTGTTGTGTTCTTTAGTTACTCATGCTTTGCACTTCTCATGTGAGAGAAACCACGCAGCGGTCAACCTTCTGTGTCTGATTTGTTTCATTAAGCATTATGGCCTCAAGGGGCATCCGTTTTCCTGCAGCTGACTCAAATTGTTCTTCTTGAGGGCTGAGTAGTACTCCATTGTGCACCACAATACTTAATAATTCCATTCATCCTGGGGACTTGCTATATGCACCTATCACATCATGGTCATCTTTAGTCCCCACTGTCCCCTCAGTATCTCCCCTTCAGTTTTTATTTATTTATTTATTTATGTTTGGTTTTCTTGAGATGGAGTTTCACTATACAGTGCAGGTTGGCCTTGAACTCACTTTGTAGCCCAGGCTGACTTTGAATGCACAGTGGTCCTCCTGCCTCAGCCTCCCAAGTGCTAGGATTACAGGTGTGTGCCACCAGGCCCGGCTCCTTTCAGTTTTTAAATGATGAGCTTTAATACTGTTCAAAGCAGGTGGAGGCCCAGGAAAGACGTTGCCACCCAGAGATCTCTACAGAGGCCATTTCCCAAGTCGCTGTGCGACTCCACTGTTCCTGTGGACTTGCTCAGGACCACATGGACACGTAGACCACACAGTGACCACCCTGGGCTGCATATGCACAGTGCCACACTCAGGAGCCCGGCCTTGAGCCAGGCCCATCACTGGCATCGCTGAGGAGGACGATGGGCTGTGATCGCTGACACGGCCGGAATCCGCTGGCTCTGCAGAATGCCCAGGTCCCCGCACATGCCAGGGCTCCCCCGCACGGCTGGGCACGCCCAGCTGCCATGCCCTCCTCTCTTGTCAGACGGACCTTGCGGGGTGGCTCAGCCTTCCTCCTGCAGTCCTGCTTTCTAGGAGTTCAGCCCCATCACCCTCTGTCTGGGAGTCCTGGTGACCAATACACTCGGAGCATTTGTGGGCTCAGGGATTCTGCAGCTTGCTGAACTCAGACCAGACCTGTCCAAGCCCTAAAGATGCTGCCTGTGGGAAACGACCATAGCCAGGAGTCGACCTCCGCTGCCCCTGCGACCTGAGAGCTATGGGTTGTTGTTAGGTGAAAAATTGTTCTTTGTGTTTTGAGGCAGAGTCTTGCTATGTAGTCCAGGCTGCCCTTGAACTCAGGTGATCCACCTGCCTCAGCTTCCTGAGTGCTGGGACGACAGGCATGCCCCCTGGCTCTTACAAAGTTTAGTTCGCACTAGAGTCAGACCAGGACTTGGCCACGCCTTCTTTGCGCGCACCTGCACCGGCTGAGGGCTCAGGGGAGAGCCGGAGGGCTGCACCGTGATACTTGCCGTCTGGCTCTTTCAAGGAGAAATGTGTGTGTGTGGGGGGAGGGGACGTAAGAAAAAAATCACGATGTGCCCTGTACTAGTGCCCACTCCCCACAGTGACGTGGTCGCCCTGCCCTGCAAACATGGGCTCAGAAAAATTAGGAAACAAGAAAGAAAAAACACTGTATTGGCAAAACACTGGCCCTGTGAAAGGAGCGGTGAAGTTTCCTGTCTTCTGTGTTTTGGAAGAGCCTGAGAAGGACTCAGGCCACTGTTTTAACTGTTCAAAGTGATCCCTGAAGGCATCTGGTCTTTTCTTCATCAAGAGACTTTTTATTACTCGGTCAGTCTCCTCCTCTCTTCTCGGTGATCGTGTGTGTGTGTGTGTGTGTGTGTGTGTGTGTGTGTGTGTGTGTGTGTGCAGGAACTGACTGTTCTGCCCAGCTGTTCCCTTTGTTGAAGTCTGTCTGTAGCCATCTCTGGTGACCCTTCACATTACTGTCCCCTTTTATTAGTTTTCATTTAACTGAGTTTTCTCTTACCCAGTGTCACTCAAGCTTCATCGGTTTTGTTTACCTTGTTTAAAAAAATTCTTGGGCTGGGGATATAGCTCAGCGGCAGAAGCGTTTGCCTGGCAAGGCTGAGGTCGTGAGTTTGATTCTCGGTACCAGAAAAAATTGTTTTTTCTCAATTTCATGGATCTTTTCTGAGTCTCTCTGTTTTGTCCTGCTCTGAGCGGAGCTATTTCATTAATTCTGCCTGCTTTGGGTTGAGTTGGGAGTTTTCCTGGTTCCTCAGGGTATAAAGTTAGGTTGTTTCTTTGCAGTCTCTTTTTGACCATAGACACTCATTGCTTTTCTAAACCTCCCCGGGGAACCGCTTTTGCTCTGCCCCATACTTCACGGTGTCTCGTTACAGCGCTGTTTTCTTTTAATTTCTTCTTGGACCTGGCGGTTGCTCAAGAGCTGGCTGTCAGTTGTCAGCTGTTGTGAGCGTCCCAAGGTGCCCGCCGCTGGTGATTTAGGGTCTTGTGCCAGGACGGTTGGCAGAGAGACTTGATGCGGCGCCACCTTCTTACCTCTGTTGGGACTGCTTTGTGGCCTGACAGGTCCACACTGCAGTCTCCTGTGACCCTGGAGAGGGCTGTGCGTCCTGAGCGTGTCAGAGGGCGTCCAGGGTGTGGTTCCTGTTCAGTGCTTTTTTACATTTAAATGATTCCATATCTAGATGGTTTGTCCACTGCTGCAAGTTGCTCATGCATTGCAGTCTCCCCGTGACTATGTTCTGTCTGTTTCTTCTCCAGAACCTCTTAATATTTCCTTTATCCGTAACTAGTGCTACAAAAGTAATTGGTTCACAATCTCAGCAGTGAATGCTGCCACATAGCTGTCTGTTTGGGGCTCTTTTCTCATAGGTGAATTTCTGTTCTATTTTTTTTCCAGACCAGGGTTTCACTATATAGTTCACACTGACCTTGAACTCACTTTGTAGCCCAGGCTGGCCTCCAACACAGGGATCCTCCTGCCTCAGCCTCCTGAGTGCTGGGGTCATAGGTGTGTACCACCACACCCAGCTGAACTTCTGTTCTTAAAACAAGTATAACTTTATGCCAAAAGCACATTAGAAGCTTTACAGTTAGTTGATAACCACACAATTAGGATTTAGCTGCAAAGGACCTGACACCGACCAGGTACCCCTTGCCTTTCCCAGGAGAGAGACAGGACTGCTCACATGGCGTTCAAAGATGACTGTTGGCTCGTGAGACTCTTGACTCCTTCATTCCCGTTCAGCAGTAGCCAGGGAGCCATGTATCTCGCAGAAAGCCCGCGAACCTGCCGCAATGGCTTTCTGTGACCCGAGCCAGTATGGCACACTTTCTCACAGCAGCCAGTGGGGCGCCCCCGTGTGGTGGGTTGCACGCGTCTGTGGCTCGGGCCGGGTGGTGCTGGCTGGCGACCCCAGCTGTGTCCTCGGTTGGCCGGGCGGGTGTCTGTTGTGGGGTCCAAGAACATCTTTTGTCTCTGTTTCTGCAGGGTGGGAAAGGACGCATCGGAGTGGTCATCTCATCCTACATGCACTTCACCAATGTGTCAGCCAGGTAGGACGGACCGCCTAGCTGGGCTTGACCCCAGCTCCCGCAGAGGGGTGCGAGCTCGTGCCCAGGACCTTCCTGGGTGGGAGGCTGGCTGGTGGGTGGGAAGGCCATGTGCAGAGGTGTGCAGAGGGACTGAGCCCAGTCTGCCCAGTCACAGAGAGCCGAATGTTCTTGGGCAAGTGCCGTGGGCTTGGTTTACACTCTCTGGGTAGCCATGGTGTCAGCTACCAGTTCACATGCCCGGGCCTCCAGAAGAACGCTGAGTGTTTGCCTTCTCTCCTGACTCCTCCCAGGGAGCCCCCGAGGCGTGGTCATCTTCCACTGTCCAGATGGGGAACCTGAGGCCCAGTCTTAGGGCTGCTGGCTATGGGTGTCACACTCCAGGATGGGAAGCCGGGCCGGGCCGCACCCGGGGTGGGACAGTGGGGAGGGTCTTTGGGAGCACTCCCAGGCCTCTCTCTCTGCAGGTGCGATGGCCACCAGGGGCCTTGGTCCAGGTTCAGGTGCCGGACAGGTGTGGTCCATCCCGACCCGCTGTCTGAAGCTGGCTGTCCAGTCTAGCTGAATCCAGTTCAGGAAATACTTGTGGGCAGAGGGTGTAGCCCAGTGTTAGGCCCGGGATTCGATACCACAGCTTCAAGGAAAGGAAAGAAAGTAAGGCTCCCTGTGTTTTGCTTGCGTATCTGCGTGGTCCCCTCAAAGCCACTTTGTGGGCCAGGCTCCGAAGCCCACACCTGGATCCGCACCTGCTCCTGGCAGCGGGAAAGGCTGAGGTGCATTTTCAGATGTTTCCTCTGGCAACCTGGGAGGAAGCTGCTCCCCCAGTGCAAACCCGACACAGGTGGGACCCTGGTCCTGTCAGTCCCTCCATGGCCCCAAAGGCCACTGTGAGCCGGGCAGGCTCTGCCCAGAAGCCTCCCCAGTATCTGTCCCGTGGATGGCGGCAGCCCCTTTAGGGGCACCTGGGAGGCAGAAGTGCTTTGCTCTGGACACCTCCTGTCCCCTGCCCTTGCACTCAAGGGTCCTCGGTCTCTCTGCATCCTGCTCGGTGTCTCCTGCTGCTGCCGCTCCGAACACAGGCTCGGGGACCCAGGTACCCCCGACCCTGCCGCCCAGCAGCTTCCAGCTTTGCTTCAGAACGAGGCCGCTCTGGGCTTTCTCTTCCGTGGTGAGCACACTGCTGCTCTGCCTGCGTCCCTCATCACTTCCACCAGGGTCCCCTTTGCTCCTCTTTAAGAAGCAGAGACATGTGCTCTTGACCTTGTCACAGGCCACGAACAGCAGGAAACACAGACTCTGAGTCATCGAGTGGGAGTGTTCTTAGGTCAGCACTGCGAGCAGAGCGGCTCAGACAGGGCCAGGACCCGGATTGTTATTAGCACCGGTGATGCGGGTAGCCCTGAGGTCAGCACTGCACCCCAGTGTACTCCACCGTGTAATTAACCAAGGGAATTCCCGCAGCGTGCATGCTTACCAGCCCAGGAGTGGCTTGCTCGCGTGCATGTGAATGTGTCAGGGCTTTCTGGGACCTTCCGTGTGCGACGCCCCACCAGCTGCTCCCTGGTGTCGACAGAGCGGCAAGTGGGCTACCATGTAATGCTTCGGGAATTCAAGCCCATTGGGCTCAGTTTTGAATATATTTTCTTTGATCCTGCTGCATATTTTTTCCAAGTGTCTGCGAATCCTGCGTGTAGCCTTTTCTCTGCAGGGGAGCTGTGCATTTTCTAAGGTGTGGCCCACACCTCTCTGATTTTCTGGGTAGCCCTCGGCATACACATCTCCAGTGGCGACATCACACAGTGACCCGCTCCAGGATCCATGCAGGGCTCAGATCTGAGGACTGGGGTTACCCCAAAGTGGGGCTGTGGGCTAAGGCTCAGGACCCGTGCGATGTCCATCCCAGAGCAGAGGTGTGCGACCCGGGGACTCAGACACCTCCTGCCCACCTGGCTGCCCTTTTCCCAGGGTCCTGCAGCCCAGCCCTCCAAGTGAGCGCCCCTGGGGTGTCCCAGTTTCCTGAGCCCTCGTGGATGTATGCAGGGTGCAGTCTGTCTGCTCCCTGCATCCCTGTGCATCGCATCTCAGTGTTTTTCAGGGAGGGTGTGCACTGCAGTCCCTTCTGGTGTGGCCAAACTTTCTTTTAATTTTTACTTACTCATTTATTTTTGTGATATTGGGGGACTAAGTCCAGGACCAGCCCACTGAGCTACATTCCCAGCCCGTTTTATATTTTATCTTGAGACAGAGTCTTGCTAAGTCATTAAATTGCCCAGGCTGGGTTCAAACTTGTGACTCTCTTGCCTCCGCCTCCCAGAGTGCTGAGATGACAGCAGGGCCCCACCAGATCCCGCTGCCACTTTGGCCTGCACGCGTTCCCAGAGGGCCATGAAGGTGGCTGAACGCGCACTGTGGCCGCAGTGGAGCACAGCTGCCGGTGGGGACGCACGTCCTGGCCACCTGGCTGTGGGGCGGGAGCTCCGCAGAGCTGAGCCCCTTTCCCCTCTCTGCTCCCCAGTGCGGACCAGGCCCTGGACAGGTTCGCGATGAAGAAGTTCTACGATGACAAAGTCTCGGCGCTGATGCAACCTTCACAGAAGCGGTAGGATTTCACCCTGGCTCCAAAGCGAAGGGGCGAACGGGATTTCGCCACTGAGCAGATGAGGGCAGGAGGGCGCCCAAACAGCGCCCTTCGATCATGCCCTTGACCACGAGGGTGGAAGGGAGCACCCCTCCCTCGTGTCCTTGTCCGTGGGAGCCCCACACTGCAGACCCAGCACCCCTTCTCCGGCCTGCAGTGGGGTCTCCAGGCCTGCAGTGCTGCCAGTGGTTTCCATCTACTGGGCGGGACTCAGAGACCCTGACCTCGAGCCTGGGCGGTGCTTCTTCGGCTACTGGCTTCTCCACCTTGAGGTCACCATTGTTCTTACCAAAGCCTGTAGGCTGCTGGAAGGGAGGGACACACAGCTGTGTCGGACTACAACTTCATTGACGCAGACAGGACACAGGGCCGTGAAGCTGGGCTCCTGGCTTACCTCTGCAGCTTCCTGAAGCAGAAGAGCTTCTCTTCTCTCCTGCTCCGCATGCCCTGGGGGTTAGGGCTGCAGCCAGGGGGAGCAGGACTTCTGTTTGCTGCCTGCCCCACGGGCGGAGGTCTGGAAGGACGGAAGTAGGGAGAGTATGGCGGGGACGCAGGGCTCCTCCTGCCTGATATGCCTCTTCCGCAGTGGCAGCAAGGCTGTGGGAACTTCTTCCTGTCACTTAGCAGCTTTGCTGGTTTAGTCTAGGCCAAGCAGCAGAGATTGTTCCAGAAATGGCCAGGGTGGCTATAGAACAGCTCTCTATCTCGGAGAGAAGTTGCACTCTGGCCCTTTGTAGGGGAGTCTGATCCCTCCCAGGTGCTGTGTGCAGCAGATGCTGGCTACTGCTGGTGTCACAGGACTCCGGACCAGCGTCTAGAACTGTGGGGTGGACCCTGCCTGCGGGCTACTCTGGGTGCAGGCCCCGTGGGAAGTCACTGTGGCCCGACTGTGGCCCGTAGCCTCAGGGGAAACCAGGGCTCTGGCTTTTGTGAGATTCCTCCCTGTTGGGTTTGCATCAGGTCAATGGAAACCGGTGCTCCTGCCCTTCCCGGAGCGGGGCTGTTTTCTAAGCTTTTCCTAGAGTACGGGCTCTAAGCAGGGTTTTATTTATGTATTTTTAATGTGCGTGAAAAACTTGAGCTTGTTCAGTTGACAAATTCAGTGGCTTGAAGACTGGGCAGGGCCCAAGCCTCCCTGTACAGTGGAGATTTGTCTTTACGGAAGTTTGGCTTCGAGACTGCTCTGGCGTGGGATGGTTCTTGGTCCCCACAGGGACTCCGAGGCAGACGTGAGGGCCCTGTGCTGAGCACAGTCGCTTCCTGCCTCCTGCAGGCGGTCGGCTGCCTTGGGTCCTGGGCGATTTGGTTTGCCCCAGACACACATTGCAGGGCAGGGGAGGAGGCACAGCGGGGTCATGGACAGGGAAGCAGGGGCAGCACCAGCTCCTGGGCGGGCACTGGGAGGGAGGCTCGAGGCTGCGGAGGTCGGATGTGGAGAGGTCCAGTTCTGGTTCCCCTTTGCTGGGCATCATGTCCCGTGAGGACCTCAGGGATCATGTGCTCCTGCCTTGGAAAAATCTCCTGGCCACGCCCCTGCTGCCCTGTGGAGCCCTGATGGCCCTGGCCTTGGAGCTGGGCGTGGACTGCAGGAGAAGCTTGGGGTAGAGAGGTCAGGGGCCTCTGAGGTCCCATGTCCGGTCACTAGGGGCTGTGGCGCAGTGCAGGATGGCTGTGGCCAGCTGTGCCTGGTGCTGGTGCTGCTTCCTTTGAGGTTCTAGGAGCAGTGGGTGCCGTGCTCAGGGCAGGCACCGTGCCCGGGGTGTAGGTGCCTCTGTGTGCCCAGGATCCCCTGTTCCGGTCCAAGTGGGTTGTGGCCCAGCAGCGCTGGGCCTGGGGTGGGCTGTGTGCAGCGGGGCGGGGCCTCCCTGGATGCCTGTGGGTGCGGGCTCTGAGTGCCTCCTCCGCAGGTACGTGCAGTTCCTCAGCGGGCTGTTGCGGGGCTCGGTGAAGATGAACGGCACACCCCTCTTCCTGCACTGCGTTGTGCTGCACGGCACCCCGAACTTCGACACCGGCGGAGGTGGGTCACGGCCGGTCCTGCCCCCCTGAGCCTGCGCCCGTGCCTGTCCCTGTTCCCCTGCTGTCCCCCACAATGCCCAGTGTTGCACCTGGGCTCCTGGGTCTCAGCTGTGGCCCTGCGTGTGCACAGAGCTCCAGTTGTGTGGTTCTGAGCCACACTGTTGACCAGGCCAGGGACAGGTGGCCTGTAGGGGGGTCACAGGCACTCTGTGTCCCTGGCATGGACTCTGGAAAGCCGTCATCGGCTGGCCTTGTGGTCAGTTACATGCTTGGCATTGGGCTGGCATGGGAGCCTCCTCCATACCTGCCAGGGTCCTAGCTGCTCTTCCTCTTTAAAATAATCCTGCTAGGCATAGTGGGGGCATGCACACGTAATCCCAGCCCTCCGGGAGGCTGAGGCAGGAGGACCACCATGGTAGAGCCCAGCTGAGGCATTGTAGGGAGACTCTCTCAAAATAAAAAATCCAAAAGGGCTGGGGATGTAGCCCTGGGTTCAAACCCAGTGCCACTATAAATGGGTGAATGAATGATTAAAAATGTAAGTGGCCCCTTGCTGAACCACACATGGGTGTGAGACCCCCCAGCCCCACTCTTAGAGCCCCGTGGCCCTGGGTAAGTTCCAGCTGAGTTGCCAAGCAGCTCTGGGGCTTGGACAGCTCCAGGAAGGGATGGTTTTCTCCTAACTGACCTGTGGAAGTCCCTGCCTTGAGCCAGCTGCGCTGTGTGTGCGAGCCTGTGCTCAGGCAGCCGTGTCTCGTGTCTCTTGCAGCCTGCCGGCCCTTCCTGAAGCTCTACCAGGCCATGCAGCCCGTGTACACATCGGGGATCTAGTAAGTGGCCGGCCCTGCCATGTGTCCTGGAGAGGGCGGGGGCAGGGTGGGGCAGTGGGCTGAGTGCCGAGGATTCCTGGCGCATTTCCACAGCTCAGGTTCTCAGAAATTGGATGCAGGGCTACGGGAACTTCTTGCGTCATGTCTGAGTTTTCAGTTTGTGTGTGTTTTTTAACACGTATCATGTGCATGCCACTGTGATTCCTTGTAACGGTTTTCCTTTTGCTTATCCCAAAGCAACATTGGCCCTGACAGCCCAAGCAGGATCTGCATTGCCATAGAGCCAGCCCAGCTGTTGAAGGGGGACATCATGGTGAGTGCTAGCACCACTGCGGCCACTGTGCCTACTGTCCTATTAAAAATGAACCAAAGGGCAAAATGATTCCCTAGGAAAAAAGACAAAAAACTATAGAGAAAATGGAAACTAACTTTGACCTTAAGGCATTAGGTTAGTTGTCTGACTAAAAGTTTAATCAAAGAACACAAGCCCAGCTTGGTGGTATACTCCTGTAATCCCATCGTTCTGGGAGGCTGAAGCAGGAAGATCACAAATTCAGTCTCAGCCTAGGCAACTTAGTGACTGAGTGAGACCCTGCCTCTAAAAATCAAAAGGGCTGGGCTAAGGCTCAGAGGTCCTGGGCCTGCTCCCATGATGAGTTCTGCGGGGGACAGTGCGGGCCAGGCTCTGTCAAGCTGCGTACTTGGCCATGGCCTTGTCTCCCATTTTCACCACAGCCCTGGGGCAAAGGAACTGAGGCACCAAGCTGGTTTCTGTCCTCTCTCTTCTGCTGCCCCAGGACAAAGGCCCTGGAACCGGGATGTGCGGGCTTGTGGGGGAAGAGGGGGTGGAAGGGGGACAGTGACCGTCCAGCTGCTCTCATCTGCCCTGAGGATGTGCCCAGCGGGGTCTCTAGCCCCCTGGATCATTTGGCAAAGGGGCTGTGGCTTTGTGCTACCACCGCTGTGGGCTGGGGTCCAGGGGGATGAGTGTTTTTGGCTGCTTGCCTTTGTGGTGACTGCCTGGGGTTGTGGCTCCTGGCCTCCGTCCCCAAGGCTGGCCAGGGCTGGTGGCTGCAGGCCCAGCAGGGGGCGCAGTTCCCAAGTGAAGTCCTATGGGAAGTGGCTGTCATGTGAGCTGAGACATTACTAGCCTCTGTCACTTCTGGCCTGGTCTTCTGGATTGGTCCCTGCCCCCTCTTCCCCCCCCCCCCCCGTATGCTGGGAATTTGGAGTGACGGGACGTGGCTGTGCCTGGGTCACTGAGATGGGTCCAGAGTGGGCAGAGACGGGCTGTGAACACGCAAAGCAGTGTTCTCCATTGGCCGGCCTGGACCTGGGGACAGTGTCCGTGAGGCAGTCAGGCGTGGCGCTGTTTCAGTGGCGCTGTGCTTGTGCTCAGAGGAACATGTTGTCGGCCGGGTGTCCAGAGTTCACTTGAAGGAGACGCAGCTGTCCTGGAGGTTTGGTGGCCCGCAGCTGTTCCAGGCGTGATCAAAGTACAGTGAGTGGTTAAATTTGTAAAGATGATTACAGTAGAGGACACGCTGGTGTGAACGCACCTGCCTTGGGCATACTCATCCCGTCATTCGTGCTGCTTTCTGAAGCAGCTCTGGAGTCTTCTTTCCTGAGGGTCTCCCTGAGATGGATTACAAATGCGGGGGATGCTGCTGCCGGCCGCCATCCAACAGCAGCACAACTCCTAAAAACAACACGAGGGGTCCCCCTCTACCTTATCACCGGCCCTGGCCCTGTGTGACCTTTGGCTCCTCCCCAAAGTCACAGTGATCATGAAAGGTCAACCTTATGAGTGGATTCAGGGCGTCGAGGCAGCTACAACAGAGCAACCGAAGAGGACTCGAGCTGCTGCAGAGAGCGGCGGAGACGATGGAGCCTCAGCGTTAAGCGAGAGGGGGAGGACGCAGAGGGGTTCATGGCAGCATGTCCTGTGTGTGCTGCATTTTTACTGAAACACACGCCCTGCTCAGCGACCTTCCCTGTGGGCCCTGCGCCTGCTCTTCCCAGACATGAAGTCTGCACCAGGCTTACTTGCAGTTTCCTGGAAGTTTCGCTTTCATCCCAAGCTTGGGGGTCTGTTAGTGCCGAGCTGAGACCCTAAAAAGTGCAGCACCCTCGGGCAGAGCAGAGAAAGTTATGCCCTAGGAAGCAAGGCAGGCACTGTCTGCGTACCTTCTAAGTGGGCCCTATGCCTTGTGGACGTCCCTGTTCCAGCGCCTGTGGCCCGTGGGGTTCTGGCCTGGGCTGTGGGGTCCAGGGTGCTCTGGGTGCTGCTTCCTGCTAATGTTCCCCAAGGGGAGGCTCTGGAGGGCCGGGAGAGCGGCATCCTGAAGAACACAGGGGCCCTGAGCAGTGCTGGTTCTGAGACCCTGGAGCAGGGGAACACAGGCTTCTCCCGGAGCAGAAGTTGGGTGGCCCCGGCCGCTCCTGTCCCCCAGAGTGCATTGTGAGACATGTGGAGGCTGGGTAGACCCGGGCCGTGTGAGTGTGGGTGTCCTCAGGGAGGCTGCTGTGTTGGTCAGGAGCCCTGCTGGCACTCAGTGCTCAGTGCTTATGATTGGAAAAAGCACCTGATTTCATCTGGCTCACGGTTCCGAGCACTCGGTCTATGGCTGGCTGGTGGCATAGACCAGGGGTGTCACGGCTGGAGGGTTCTGTGGAGCCGAGCTGCTCAGTTCAAGGTGGGCGGGAGACAGCAGAGGACAGAGGGGGAGGCGGCTTAGACTGCTGAGGCCACTTTTACAGAACCCTGTGACCGGGTGGCTCTGGAGCCACTGCCATCCCCTTCTGTGGTTATGGAAGCTGGAAGTCCAGTGTCCATAAGGTAGTTTGGTATCTGGTGAGGCCCAGCTGTCCAATTCCCAGGAGGTACAAAGCACACAGCAGCTCTCTGGCCCTTTTCACAGGGACTCTGGTCCCGTTTACGAAGTCCAAAGCCCCAACCTGTCACTTCCCCTCACTCCTACTGCTGCTGTCGCCTTGGGTGAGGATTTCAGCCCACAGCCGCAGTCAGCCCTGTCCTGAGCCCCTTCTCTGCCCCCGCTGCACTCCCTCCAGGTCTTCTCCCTGCCCGTCCCCGGCAGCTCTTCCCCTGTTTCTTACCCAGGTCTCGGGAAAGGACAGCTTGTGCCAGGCTCTTACCTGGCCTTCTGTAGCCACAGTGGCCTTGTCCTGCCTGTCCATGGGGCTTCTCCCTCTCACTGTCATCTCAGGCTGCCCCCCCCCCCCGGCTTCCCTGGGCCCTCGCTAGCTCTCCCTGCCCCGAATTTGCTTCTGATTTAGACCTCATTTACCTATTCATTCCTTGATGTGTGTCTGGTGCTCAACCCGGGACCTTCACCCTGAACTCCAGATGAGCCAGAAGGACCGGGGGCAGCCAGACGTGGTGTTGCACACTTGTAGCACAGGCATCTGGAGAGGCTGAGGCAGGAGACTCTTGAGTTCAAACCCAGCATGGGCAAATTAGCAACTCAGTGAGACGCTGTCTCAAAATAAAAATAAAAATGGGCTCAGTGCGAAGGCCCTGGGTGCAACGCCCTGATTTGCGAAAGAAAGAAAGGAGGAAGACAGAACTGGAGGCTGAGCCACCTGGCACTGGCTGTGGGGTTCAGCTGGGGCCTGGAGGAGCCTACTTCCTGTCGCAGGGCCCCTTGTTCCCCAGGATTCCTTCCTGTGAGCCCTGCTGGCCAGCGGGGATTCTCAACCCTTCAGGAGAGGCACTTGGTCCTGATAGGATGTTTCCTTCCTGTCGCCCTTCTCCTCCCATGCACAGAATATTCCAGGTGCCTTCGCCTTGACCAAGGCTTCCTGTGTTTATAGTTGCTCCAAGCACTTGGTAGTTACTTCTGCAGTGTTATCAGATGGGAGGCAGGCGGCGGGGGTGAGGGCCGAGGAGAGTGACTTTCCGTTGTGGAGGGTGAATTTTCTTGTTCTGATCACAAAACTGACGAGCTAAGGGGTTTACCTGCTAGGAACCTGCAAAGCTGGCGGACCTCAGCGAGGCACCACAAGCTGTGGGCTGTAGGACGCAGGGCTCTTCTCTCAATATTCTGCAGTCTGGGGGTCCAAGGTCCAGGTGTTGGCCGAGTTGGTTTCTCCTGGGACCTCTCTGCCTGGCTTGGTCACAAGGTTGTCCCTCACAGTGTCAGATCAGGTTCTTCTTCTAAGGATTCTGGAATTCATATCATCCACCTGATCTTTTAAAATCTACATTTTGCAGTGCTGGGAATTAAACCCAGGGCCCAGGCTCAGCATCCCAGCAGCTGTATTTTAACTAAATCACCTTTGTAAAAACCCTTGTCTCTGATCCAGCCCCTTCAGCCTGCTGGTGGCTGCACGCCTTTGGCTCTGGTTGGTCATGGGCATTCCTCGGGGAGCAGCTGCCCACAGCTGGTGGCCTGGACAGGGTGATGAAGTGCATGGAATAGGACCGTGCTGGGATCAGTGCTTCCCTGGGAGACAGCACTGGGTGTGTGGTGCAGGTGGACCTCACCCTCGAAGTCTAGCTGGGGTGGGTACCAGTCTGTCCAGCCAGTCAGGGGGCAGCAGTTTACAGTAGAGCTGGAGACGGTGGCCACCCGGGGGCAGAAGTCCGGGTCATGGCCCACAGTCTGATCCCAGCCTGAAAGCCGGTGCTGTGCTGAAGCTCAGTAGCCGAGTGCTGTTGGTTCCACCTGAATGCAGCCTTGGGTCAACTCAGGCAGGAACTGAACCCACTGTGTCCTTGCCTGCAGGGCTCCCCAGAGTGATGTGGCCTGCACACGCCACGTTTGGCAGCATGCTGGGGTCCCCAGGGGTGGAAATGTGGGGTCCTCACAGGCTCCACCTCTGCAGACCTGGCTCACTTCCAGGGGATCCCAGGCGCTTGTGAGGTGCCGGTCGCCTGCACCAACCGCCCTCTGCTCACTCCACCCTTTGGCCCGGAACAGCTAGATGTGCACTCACAAGTCCCAGAGCGCGGCCCACTCACCCGTGCACCTGTCCTGAAGGCTGCGTGGGGCAGGAAGGGTCATGACCCCGTCTGGGCGGAGTTGAAGTCTGCAAGCGGTTTCGCTTGCCAGGCTTCTCAGGGAGGCTTGGGCAGCATCCCAGTCTTGGAAAGGACTAGAGGACATGGTGCAGCTGGATCCACCCCAAGAGGCGGGTGACTTGTGGCCAGGCAGCCAGAAGGTAAAAATACACCTCCAGGCTGGCTCCCCGCTCCTTCAGAGTGTCTTGTCCTCTCCAGTCCATTCCATCCTCGTCTGCTGGCGAATGTGCACTTTGCGTAGAGATTTACAGGTCTTCCTTCATAGGGACAAGGCCGGCAGGGATCAGGTTCAGCGGCAGAAGGCCGGCATCCAGGGGCTGCTTGGGCGGTGACCTCTGGGAAGACAGGTCTGGGCCTCGTGAGTCTTCCCGGGAGAGGCCCTGGGCCCCATCTCTGCTGCGTCCTCACTGTGCCATTTGGTGAAGACCTGGGCCAGGTCTTCCCATCCTTCAGGCTGGGGTGTGACCCAGTTCGGCATCATACCCACCTGACACTGTGCAAGGGGGCGCAGGGTGAGCCGGAGTAGGGTGTAGGGTGAGCTGGCCTGGCGATGCAGGTGCATGGCCCACTCGGATCAGCTGTCTTTGGCCTCTAGAGCCATGGTTCCCGCTTATTCCAGGGGACACAGATCCCTGAGGCTGAGACAGTCCTGCCGGCATTTGTGGGAGAGCATGGTTTCCAATTCTGCTTTTCTGGCAGGGGGCACTTGGACAAAGAGCCCTATCTTCTTGGGTCAGAGAATGCCAGGTAGGTAGGCCCCGGGCAGTGGCTGGTGTAGGGAGGTACCGGAGCTGACTGCTGAGTGCGGGCTGAGTGCTGGTGGGACTGCATCCTGAGGCAACGCTGTGGGTGCCAGTGCTGCTCTCTGCGGTGGGGTCTGCAGTATAGCGCAGCTGCATGGCCAGGCAGGTACAAGGTCTGTGGTCCTGGGCTGTCCTTCAACACAGGCCGTGGGTTCCGTGTTTGGCCAAGGATTCTCTGTGCCTGCTTCAGACCTGGTCTTCCCTGGGTCCGGCATGGCGAGGGCAGGAACCGGATCTGGTCACCATGGTCATAGGGTGCTGCTGAGGGCATTGGCATAACTTCACACCATTGCTAGAAAATGAAGTCAGACCAAGTTTCCGGGTTACTTCATTAGACAGAGAGCATGGTGCCCCAGGCTGCCCCATGAACGCGACTGTCCATGCAGTGTTTCTCAGCCTCAAGCACTTTGTACACAGCAAAGAGCACTTTCTTCCCCTTAAGTAACGCAACCACCTCTCAATGTGCAGAGGGCACGGGTCTGGCACTGCACAGGAACCAACATCCCAGTGTTCTCAGATGCTACATAAAACAACCTCCTGTAGTCTAAAAACCCTCCCTGGGTGATGTGTGATACCCAACGCAGTGTAAATTGCTGTTGTAATCCAGCACTCTGGGAGGCTGAGGCAGGAGAATCACAAATTTGAGCCCAGTCTGGGCAACTTAGTGAGCCAGCAAGACCCTGTCTCAAAATAAAAGATAGAAAACAGATAGGGGATATGGCTTGGTTTGAAGGCTCTGGAATCAATCCCCAGTACTGCTAAAAAAAAAAAAAAAAAGAAACTCTGACATACTCTATTGTTTGGAGAACAATAGGAAGGAGAGAAGTGCCTACGTGCTTCTGACAGATGCTGTGTTTTGAACACTTTCTACCCATGGTTAGATCAGGGTATGGCCCAGGCAGGTGCGGAGGACTGGCTGTGGGCGGAGTGTAAATCTCCATAGGCAGCAGGGTTTGTGTTGGATTCGTCCGCAACGCTCCTGAAATCTGTTTAGTGAAACAGTGAGGGTGATACTGTGTTACCTGTGGTTGTGCTCAAGACATGAAACCATAAACAGCATGGCAAGCCCCAGTTCTGAGAGCTCTGCTGCGTGGCGTTCCTGGCTGCCCACATGGCCCTGCTGTGGAAGGTGTCGGGCCCGGGCGGGTGCTGCAGGTCTCCTGGTGTGAAGTGTCGCAAAGTGACAGTTCTTCATGCCACAAGACTGGCTGCCATGCCAATGCAGAGGTGAAGGCGGGGACCAGCCTGTCCTAGGAACTGGAGGGAGACCTGGTTCGGGCCCAGGTGAACGCAAGCAGTGCTGCAGCCCAAGGGATGCTGGGGCCCATAGCCTTGGCGTGGCCCCTGTGCTTCAGGATACCTTCCCACCTTGGAGGGGGACCCTGGGGTGCCGCTCTGTCCTGCTAAGGGTTAAGGACACAGTGCTGGTCCTCAGCTACCAAGATGGGGCTTGATGATGGGTGACTGCGGGCCCTGTGGACACCAGAGGTGTCCTGGTGGGGGACTGGTTTCCCCTCGAGGTCTGGCTGTGGTCTCAGAGTCTTTCCCACGTGAGCTGGAGACCACCACCTCGATGCCTGGAGGTTGGGTGCCGTGAGGGAGGAAGTTTGCGGGGCAGCGAAGTGCAATGCTGGGGCACTGCATGCCTACCTGCAGCTGCCAACCTGGCACTGAGCCCAGGAGAACCTGAGGCCTTGTGTTGTGGTTGGTGACATCTGGAGCAGGAGACCTCCGATGCCCTGGGCAGCTTGTGTGGGGCAAGGGCTGGGAGCTGTCCCTGTGGATAGCTAGGGGCGGTCCTTAGCCTTGTCCCCACCCCCACTCTGTAGAGCCAGAGCCACTGACCTCACCCTCCTGCCTGTGGCTCAAGCTGCCTCCCCAGCTGATGAGTATGCGCTTGTGTGAAGTGGGCACACTTCACAGCGTGGGCAGCCTGGGTTCTTGGGAACAGGGAGGGCCACGCTGTCATCCCTGGCAGAAGCACCTAGTGGCAGCTGTGAGCCTTGGGTCATCCAGGAAGGGCCAGGCTCTGACTACAAACTCAGATTCGCAGGCAGATGGGGTGGACCCTGGCTAGTGCACCAAGGCCAGGCAAGCAAGCTGAGTCCTGACCACCTCTTCCTCTCCCCTGCCTCTCCCTCCCTTTCCTGCTTCTCTTCTACCCTCCCCTCCTCCTTCCCCTTCCCCTCATGCTGACTGCAGAGTCTGGGGCAGGGTCTACACCCCTGGACTGGGTCTTTGCCCCTGCCCTGTCTGTGTCCCTGCCCTGTCTGTACCCCTGGCACCCAGTAGCCCTCAGTGGGTGTCAAGCATGGGTCCCCTAGCACCTTACCTGTTTTTGTTGGCATAAACAACTCTGCATCTGCCGGAGGGGTCGAGGTGTCCAACGACCTCTGTGTAGGCTCCTGGCTGGGATTTCTTTTTCTCTGAGTCTGCAGGAAGGTTTCTCTCTGTACTGTGATGGTGACGCCACCTGCATGCGGTCCTGTGTTACCCTCAGTGTCACACCTGTCCTGCTGCTGCGTCTCATACAGATTTGGGAAGCATATGTTTTTTGTTTTTTGTGTTTTTTTTTTTTTTTTAGGTACTGGGGATTGAACCCAGGTCTTTTGCACTGAGCTACATCCCCAGCCTTTTTTAAAAATTTTAACAAATTTTTCATTTTGAGACAGGGTCTCGCTACATTGCTTAGGCTGGGTTTGAACTTGTGATCCTCCTGCCTCAGGCTCCCTGAGTGCTGGGTTTATAAGCGCGTGTCACGGAGCCTGGCTGTGTGAGATCTTTAAAGTTGTCTGACGTCAGGAAAGTGCTCCCCGCTCCAATCCCTGGTGGGTGCTGTGTGATGTGAGCCTTGGCAAGGGACCCCTGCCCCTGGGTCACGATGGGCACAAGGCCCCAGGCCTGGCTCTGGCCAGTGCTCTAGGCTCATGAGCATAACTGCCAGGCAGCTTGGGCTGCACTTGGGACCTAGGGACCCTGTTCCGGGCAGCCCCATTTAGGTTCCGCTGGTGTTGCTGGGAAGGCTTTGCCTCTTGGGCATCCGGCTGGCCAGTGGTCAACACTAGTGCTTCTCTCCCTGTCTCCATGTCTCTGTGTCTCTCCTGGCTTCAGACTGTGTCCCCCTTCTTCTCTGGATCATGCGCAGCCTCGAGAGGCCACCCCTTTCCTGTGCAAACCGGATGACACTGCATTGGACAGGGAGTGTTTAGGCCCAGAAAGCTGCCATATGGCATGTGGGAGTTAAATCTAGGAAGAGAGGCCCCGGGGTTTCCTTCTTCAGACATCTTCAGACATTGGAGCACAGGGTGGAGACAGCCACCCTGAGCTCCAAAAGTGTTGGGGTGACCTCAGAGCCCAGCGTGTTGGAAACGTCCATCTGCCACACGGTGCCTGCACCCACCCACATCCAAGGTCGAGGCTCCAGGTCGGCGCACAGCCACACGACCTCCAAGCGGGACGTGGGTACAGTGCAGTCCCCTGGGGCGGGGCTCCAAGCTCAGCTGTCCTGCCCCTCCCGCAGGTGAAATGCTATCACAAGAAGTACCGCTCGGCCACGCGCGACGTTATCTTCCGTCTGCAGTTCCACACGGGTGCCGTGCAGGGCCGCACGCTGCTGCTGGGGAAGGAGGAGCTGGACGGCGCCTGCAGCGGTGAGGCAGCCTGCGCTTTTCGGTCCGCACCCTCGCCCCAGATGTAGCTGACACCACCCTCGCTAACCCAGGAAACCTGGCAGCTGGTTGGTCGGAGGCCGCGCGAAGCCCCGGGTCCTTGGGTGCTGCAGGCGTCCTGTGGGTCGGGAGGCCGAGCCTTGGTTCTACTGAGGTTTCTTTTTTCAGATGACCGCTTCCCTGACTCCGGGAAGGTGGAGTTGGTATTCTCGGCCACGCCGGACAAGATCCCAGGTGCGTAGCCAGGCAGGGTGCCGGTGTGTCTCCCTGCTCTGGGCACCCTTGGAACTAAGAGGACGTAGGGCAGGAGGGAGGATGAGGCTCGGAGACAGGAGTGCACAGCGAGGGATGGCTGGGCCTGTCATCCCAGCACTCTGAGCTGCTGAGCTGAGCCCCGAGGATCACCAGTTTGAGCTATACCTCAAACGAAACAAAACAAAAGCCGGCAGCGGGAAGGCCTGGCTGGCTGGGGCTGGGCTGCGAGGGACGGCGGAGACCTTGCTAGTGTCCGCGTGTCTTTCCATCCTGCGGGCAGCTATGCTACTTGTTCCCTTCTCCCGTCATGGAGTAACTCCGCACTGCAGAGGGGACTCCGAGCCCCTCAGAGCGCAGTGTCGGGGTGCGGAACCCTTCCTCCTTTCCCCTATAAGCTGTGGGAATCAGCCTGAGTTGGTGAAGCCGAGTCCCGGCGCTGCAGGGGACACGGGCCGGGGCTCTGCCCTGCACCGGGTCCAGGGAGGAGGGTGGGACGAGGAGGCTCCTTTCACGCTGAGGTTGCAGCCCAGGCGCCTCCTCCCTTGCTGCGGGACCGGGTGCTGGGCGTGGCCGAGACCGATGCCTTACTGCGTTCCCCAGGCGCTGAGCACCTGCGCAACGCCCACGGCATCCCCGTGGACTTCAACACCGCGGATCCGCTCATCCGCTGGGACTCCTACGAGAACCTGAGTCCGGAGGGCGAAGGTGCGTGCTCCCGGCCCCACCGCCGGCCCTTCTTATTTTTTATTTTGAAGCAGGATCTGGCCAGGTTACTAAACTGCTGAGCCTGGGTTTAAACTTACGATCCTCTTGCCTCAGCCTGCTGGAGTTCTGGTATTACAGGTGTGTACCACCACGCTCTGCTAGGCTTGGTGCGTTATAATCGGGGCTTTTTACCAAGCTGTAGTGGGTAGCAGGCTGGCAGCAGGGTCAAATCCAGGAGGCTGCAGCTCCGCTCCTGTGCTGCCCTCCCCTCTTGAGTGCCTGGGTGCCACATGTGGCCACCGCGTCTTCTGACAGTCATAGCCTTGGGCCGAGGTCCTGTGGCCGTGTTTCTGCTTGGGTGTTCAGGCGCCTGGCTCAGCATCCGCGTTATTTAACGTCTGTATTGTGAGCGTCTGTCCTCCGAGGGAGTGTATGACTCAGGCCTCAGGAAAGGGGTGACAGCCTGTCTCGACTGGTGACTGAAAGGGATGGACAGATGGATGTCAGAGCTCCGGGGCCCCCCGCTGTGGGCATCAGGCCTGCTCCGAGGGGTGTCGGGCTTTGTCCGCTCGGTCCCCCCCAGACAGAAGACCTTCGGGGAGCAGTACCTCACAGAACTGCTCATGCCCGGGAGGGACCCAGCTGTGTCCCCCACAGCACCAGGGTCCCTCGGCGAGAGCTGGGTGGCGCGCTGATGCCTGGCCGGCGGATGACCTTGAACCCGAGGACTTGTGGGGAAGCCTGATGCTCCAGGCCAGCGGTGCCCAGACGGGAGAACTCCGTCCAGGGGTGGAAGTGCAGGTGACACGGGAGGAAGGGTCGGTGCCAGCAGCCCCTCCCGGCCCCGAGTGACATGGGTGCCTTCCGCCAGGTCCCCCCACCTAAAGATCACCCAGGGCACCCAGCCACTGACACATGGACTCCAGGGTCACCTCCCAAAGTGTGATGGGACGAGAGTCACAGAGTGGCAGGGGAGTGGGACTCAGGAGGCAGCACGCAGGAAAGATCTTTTGGTCTCTCTCTGTTCCTTGCTGTTACAGTACCGGGGCTTGAACCCAGGAGCTTCGCGCTGTGTTATATCCACAACCCTCTTTGCTTTTTATTTTGAGACAAGATCTCTCTGAGTTGCCCAGACTGGGCTCAGACTTACCGTCCTCCTGCCTCAGCCTCCTAGAGTGCTGGGAGGACAGGAGTGCGTCCCCGCACCTGGCCGGATGACAAAATACCACAGCTGGGTGGCAGAGACAGCGGGAACTGGCCTGTCTCAGTTCCAGAGGTGGGAAGTCCCAGGGCAGGCCGCGCTCTGGTGAGGGCCCTTGTCCTGGTCATGTCCTGACACCCACCACTTCAGGAGGAAAGGTTGACTTGGGCTCCTTTTTCTTCAGGGTCGGCTGAGTGCAAGGTAGAGGGGGAGGGCAGCACAATCCCTCAGGCCTCAGTGTCCAGGAAGCAGAGAGAGCAGAGGGGCCCGAGACCAACACACCTTTCCTGGTCACACCTGTGACCCCTCCTCCTAGCAGCAAGTCAGCTGTAGCAAACTTGTCCACCAGTAGTAGCAGCAGGGACAGGGCCTATGATCCATTGCCTTCCACACACCGCAGGCTTGGGGCCCTTCGCGGCTACCCGTCACAGTCTGTAGCCTGGGTCCAGTGGCTTCTTTCTTGCTGTGTCCTTGCAGGGCAGAAAGAGGGAGAGGGAGCTCTGGGGTTGCTGTCACAGGGGTGCTAATCCCCACCCACCTCTGGGGCTCAAGTCCTGATGCCTCCGCCCCACCAAGAGTCAGGTTACAACAGGAGTCAGGGAGGAGCAGTACCACGCCAGAGTGCAGCGCAGTTCGTGCTTGCCGAGTGATCACTGAGGAACAAATTAAACTTCACAGGTCCCAGGCCTGTGGACGTGACAAGCGACACTCCCTGTGAAAGGTTCTCACGTGGCACCTGCCCAGCCAGGAAAACCATGTTCTCCGAGTTTCCTCCGGGCACCGGGGCCGAGGCTGGCTTCTGCTGGAACTCCTGGGCTCCGTTCCCTGGTCAGGGCCACGGTTCCTGATGAAGCTATGGTCTTGGACTGCTGGAAGTGGCGTCCCAGTTGTATTTTGTGCCAGGGACAAAGCCCTAGTGCAGCCCTAGTCCCACGGTTCTGAGGAGTCCAGGAGGCCTGGCAGCCTCTGGAACCTTGGCCTTGGGCCGGAACGTGATCTCCCCTGGCCCCTGTCTGCCCTGTGGCCCCCAGCCCTGTGGGTTGAAGAAAACCCTCTGTGGATATGTGGGCCGCTGCCTTCTCTGCAGACGCCCCTGTGCCCTGGAGCGGCCCAGGCCTTTGTTCTGAAGCTGCCTTTTTATCAAGGCTGAGGCGCCACTTTCTGTATGGGAAGGAGCAGCAGGGTCACCGTCACCAGGTCCTGTCCTCAGCCGAGAGACCCACTTGAGGTCAGAGCCGCTCCTGCCCCTGGGTGCTGTGCTCCCAGCTGTGGTGAAACCACGGAGCTGTGTGCACACGTGTGGGGGCTCAGCGTCCCCAGGACCGGGAGCAGGCTGGGCAGCATGTGGCAGCCTGCGGGGAGCCTGGCTGTGGGATCCCAGTTTGGAGAGAACGGGAGCTGGGAGAGACCAACGCTTGGCGCCTGCAGGCCCCAAGAACCTCCAGGTCCTCTCCTGTGGGCTTCATTCCATAGTCATAGGACAGAGCTTGCCGGGTGGGCCCTGCTCACTGGAACCCTGATTGTGGTAGGTGTGCCCAGGTCATGTAGAAGAGGGAGTGGGTGGAGTTCTTCTTGGTGGGCGGAGCTGCTGCGCCAGGATGGGTGTGGCAGGGACTGGTGAAAGGCCTGCAGCCCAGAGCAAGGAGGTGCAAGGTCCTACTGCCCTGTGCAGGGAGCAGTGCTCAGACCGCTGTCCCCAAGGTCTGTCTTTTCTATGCTCCACTACCTTGTATTTTTGTGGAGCTGGGAATTGAACCCAGAACCTTTGCACTGGGCTATATGCGAAGCCCTTTTTTATTTTGAGGCAGGATCTTGCTAAGTTGCCCAGGCTGGGCTTGAACTTACAGCCCTCTTGCCTCAGCCTCCCAGAGTGCTGAGATGACAGAATGCGCCCCCCTCCTGGCTCCAAGCTGTACTTCCCCTTGCACTGCCTGGGACTTCTCCCTCTTCCTGTGCTTGACAGCTCGACTCCACTGCCCCTGTGCCTCTGCTGCTGCCCTACATGCTCTGTGAGGTTTCATAACCGTAAATGCAGTTTGACCATTGTGTGCATGAACACATTGTGTGCGTACACCTGCTGTGTTCACAGGCTTGGTTCCAGGACCCCTTGGGTACTCAAGTCCCTTAGAAAAGGCCATAATATTTGTATGTGGGTTCCCAAGTCCTGCTGTCCACCGTCAGTCATCTCTGGATTCCTTATACCTGACAGCAGTCACCTTGATTTCTTCTGTTTTTGGGTTTGTTTCATGTTTTTTGAGACATGATCTCCATATGTAGCCCAGGCTGGCCCCAAACTCTTGGTGATCCCCCTGTCTCAGCCTCCCGAGTACTGGGGTTATGGGTATGCACCACCATGCTTGACTTTTTCTTACAAAGAAATGCTGAATGCTTTTTAAGTAGTTGTGTTGTTTAGGGACTAAAGAGAAGAAAAAATCTACATGCACATTTTATTTTATTTTAGTTTGGTTTTTTTGAGATAGGCTTTCATCGTGTTTGTAGTGATCCTCCTTAAACTTGTAGTTATCCTCCTGCCTCAGCCTCCTGGGTGCTGGGATTACAGGCGGGCACCACCATGCTCCGCTCTGCATGCAGGTTTTAGAAATACTTTCCAAGCACAGTTAGTTGACTGTGTGGATGTGGAATCCACCATCCCAGGGTCGACCAAACACTGTATCCTCATGGCCCATCCCCCACGTGCACCGTAGGCTGTGGCTGCAATGTGTGGTCGTCCCTGGGACTCCAGAACGCTCACATTCTGACCGATGCTAGGCCATGCACAGCTGCACGGAATCACTCCGTGTTCGCTCCAGGGCCCTAGCGCCGAGGGGATGGAAGTGCCGGAGTTGCGTTTCTCCCCTGTTCTCTGAGTTACATCTCCTGCTCAGTGTGGACGGCAGAGGGCGTGTGGTAAAGCATCCATCTGGACTGGGAAAACCAGAATCGCTTGAATGGCGGGGGCGGGAGAGTGAGCTCCGCGACTTCCAGGCTCAGCTGACCGAGCGAGGCTGTCCTTTGCGGGCAGCAGCTTCGTCAGCCCTGTTCTGTCTCAATGTAGGTGCACTGCATGTTGGGCAGGGCAAAGCAGTGAGATCCGGTGCCCCTCTGAGTCTTGTTCTGTGGAAGGCCTGCTGAGGTGGCTGTGGGCCAGTCTGGGCAGGGCCCAGGGATGTGGTTAGAACAGTCAGGGAGGAAAACCTGACGATGTTGGGGACAGAAGAGGCCCAGGGATGGAACCAGGTGGGTGTTGCCTTAGAATCGGGCACGATGGGGGCCCAGGAGATGACTGGAAGGGCGGGAAGGTGGCGCAGTGATGAGCCTTGGGACTCATGTCCAACCACAGCCTGGCTGTCCTCGGAGCTCTAGATGGGGTGGACACTGGTCCCCAAGGAGTTTCTTCCACATGCCAAAAGTCAGAATCATGGGACGTGGTGACAGGTTTTTAACAAGGACTTTGTGCCACTGTGGTTTTTAGGACTTAAATATGGAACACTGGAGTAATTCAAGATTCACGGAGGTAACTTCCTGTGGAAACCTGTACTGTGTTCTCAATGAAACTACCCCAGACAGGGCTGTGTTGTTATTTGCGGGTGTTGGAGTGGATTGTGGACTTCCGCCAGGATTTCAGTAGCCTATTTTATGTTATGTTATGATGTTATGTTATGTTATATTATGTTGTACTTATGCTTTGTGTGGCCATGGGGACCCAGGTCCAGCAGGTGGCAGGAGAGGCGCACACATGGGCTTTGGAGGGGTCAACATGCAAGGAGGAACCGTAAGTCAGGACACTCAGGGCTGGCAAGCGGTGGGGCCAGCAGGAGCTTGAGGGTCAGGGACTGGGCAGAGTGCAGGTCAAGACTTCCTGGCAGGAGAATCTGCTTCCTTCACCCCGTGACTAGGATTGTCTGATGGTCCTACAAGGCCGGCGCCAGCCTCATGGAAGTCCAGGGATGGTGTCCTTGGAAGCTACCAGGGAGGCAGCTTTCTCTCTGCCACTGAATCCCTCACTCTGTGCTGGTGCCCAGTGTCCTGAAGCGGGTGCCTTCTCTCTGCTAGAACTGGGTGCTTGGGCGCGGAGCCCCGGCACGGCCCGCGCCTTGGTCCCTGTGCCTCCCAGTCCCAGGCCCCTACCGTGAAGCCTGTGTGCGAGGCCTTCTTGTGACGCTGTCCTCATTCCTCTAAACGCACCCTGGGTGTCCTGTGCCACTCAGCTTGAGGGTCTGCTTCCTTGTGCTTGCTTTTTATTGAGATCAAATCTGCGTGACATAGACTCACCCTTTGGCCCCTCCTCATGCAGCGGAGGCCCGAGGCTGCCTCTTCCCTTGCTTCTTTCTCTGATTTCTGCAGTGGGTCAGTGCATGGGGAGTTGGTCTTCGTGGCCCCCTTGGAGTGAATTTCCAGGCTGTGTCCAGCTGTACCCTCTGCCTGTTGGGCGGTTCTGTCTATCCCCGGGTTCAGGGGCTGCACTGCCGTATCTGTGGGTTGGCTGATGTGTATCTGTGGAATAGCCACTTCTCACCCACATAACACAGCTAAGGAACATTTTTGTGTACATTTTGACCTTAGGTTTAAATACCTCTCATCCTTTCCACTACTTCTTGAAATTTCCACTTAAAAAAAAAAAGTGGGTGGGGATTGACTCCAGGACCTTAACACTGAGCTACACCCCACCCCCCCTTTTTCATTTTTAATTATATTTTTTATTATTTTAGCTTTTTTTTTTTTTTTCTTGAGACTGGGTCTCACTGCACAGTTCAGGCTGGCCTCGAGCTCACTCTGTAGCCCAGGCTGGGCTCAGACTCTCGGTGATCCTCCTGCCTCAGGCTCCCAAGTGCTGGGATTACAGGCATGCGCCATCGTGCTCAGCTTCCTAAATTGCCCAGTCTGGGTTTGAGCTTGCAAGCCTCCCGCCTCAGCCTTCCAAAGTATTGAGTATATAAGTGGGTACCACTGCTCTGGGCTCCTGTGTCTTTTACCATTTTTTCAATGGGTTTCTCTTTGTGAATGTTCTGTGCTGGAGGAGTGCGGACGGGCCTCATAGTACATGTTCTTCATCCTGCATCCCCTAGGCCAGCTACCTACAGAAGTTCTTGGGAAACCCATCCTGGTAGTTCTGCACTAGACACGGATTGCATCCCATGCACACAGAATAGCAGCATTTTTTTTTCTTTTTGCCTTTTTGGTGTTCTGAGACAGGGTCTTGCTGTGCAGCTCAGGCTGGCTTTGAGCCTGCATTGATCCTCCTGCCTCAGCCTCTTGAGTGCTGGGAGCACAGGTGTGTGCCGTCACACCTGACTCTAGAATTGCACATTTTCAGGGTTAAAAGTTCTGCAGCCTTTTATAGCTCTTGGAGCCCTGGAGTTGGCCTTCAGCGAGGCCTTGGGAGCCCCAGTTGTTCAGAGAGAAGTTCGTGCTCACAGCACCTGAGGCGGCTCCATGTCATTTGTTCAGGGAACAGTGGGAGAGGGACGCATTCTGTGTGGCCCGGCTGTGCAGTTGCCAGCAGCGGAAACGTGTTTGAGGCCCAGGAGGGTGCTGGTTGCCCTGTGATGAGTGAAGAGGGGCCGTAATTCATTTATAAAGCTCTGCTGAACAGGGAGAAAAGTTCCCCTGAGCCACTACAGGGAAGACAAAGGGGCAGAGCGCAGAGCTCTAAGTGCATCCGGCGCGGAGCACCGAGACAGCAAACACACATCAGCAGCCCTGGAGCTTTCCGGCTTCTGCTCGAAGGGGAGAGAGGAGGGCCTTGGACGGGGCAGTGTTGGGAGACCCTGGTCTGCCCATTAGACTGGTGGACACGAGCCCCAGCCCAAAGTCAGTTTTATGCATCCGGGGTCTCAGGCTGTCTCCTTTGGGTGCCAGTTCTTAAAAGTGACAGTAAAGTCCGAGGATGGCAGGGACTGGATGCTGGCGGGACGTGAGGTTGCTCTCTTCTCTGGGATAGTGTGTTGATCAGCGCACATGGCCCATTCCCGTGGATGCTCTCTTAGAAGAGGTGCATGATGGCCTTTCTCTCAAGAGTCCGAGGAATCTGCCTTCTTTCTTCTCTGGTGAGTGCCACGTGCCTCTGTGCAGGTTTTGGATGATTTATTGAAGTTACGTGTCACCCTCTGCCTTGCTCACAGCCGGGTGTGTCCTGTGCCCCCTGCTGCAGGCTGAGTGGTGACATTCACAGGCTTTTCATTGTGCTGGGGAGCTGGGGGCCTTGCAGTGGGCCTTTCTTGTGTGTGGCAGCACGTCTGTCCCTCCCCGGTGGGTGAAAGCCTGTGGCTGGGTCGTGACTGCTGCTCCATACAGGTGGGACAGAGCCAGCCTCTGGGTGAAGCCCACCTAAGTCGAAGGTAACGAGACAGAGAAAGATCTGCTGCCGAAAAGGCCTGAAACTTGCTGTGTGGCCCAGGCGCCCCACGAGGGAGACATCCAGACAGCTGTGGGCGATGGGCGCGCATGGCGGGACTTTCTGGCTGGAGCTTTGAGGAGGAGCTGGGAGGCTGGAATGTGGGTTTGCGAGGGACATGTAGGGCTCCGACATCCGTCCGAGGAAGGCGCTGGAGTCTGGCCCGGTTCCTCCAGGAGTCCTTTCCCCGCCTCCTTGGCCTCCAGAGTTCAAATTTCACTGAACTCGATTGCACCACACCCCAGCCTCCTGTTCACATTGCACTGGGCTTTTTGGCAGAATCCAAGCTCCTGCACAGCCCGCAGGGATCTTTCACCATCTTCCCAGCTGGAGGGGAGCTGGGGTCCCCCAAGAGGGAAGCTGCGATCAGCTCCCCACCTCATGTTGCCTGCAGTCTTTGCGGTGTTGGGGAGGAAGGTAAGGGCTTAGCGCTGCGTTTGTGTGTGTGTCCGTGAGCTCGCCTGTGTAGGCGGGTCTGGGTGCTGTTACTGAGTCTTGTGTGCTCTGAGACTTCTAGAGGGAGAGCAGTGGCGTGGCCAGGAGTCTCGGGTTGTGGAATGTAGCAAAGCGTAGGGCAGGGCATAGCCTGCACCAGTGCTCCCTGCAGGGTGGTGTCCCATGCCTCAGTTGCCTGCAGGCTGGAGGGATACCCTGAAGAGCCCAGTGTCTGAGCGGAGCGCCCAGGCTGTGGGGACCTCCTGTTTCCCAGTCAGCCATCCACAGGGAGCTGGCCTCGGGGTGTACGGTGTGGGGTCCACCGTGATGCGTACCTGGCCGCGTTTGGGACCTGCCTGTCGCTGCTCCGCAGAGCACCCTGGCCCTTCCTGATGGCCGCATTCCTCGGCCTCACCCGGAGCCGGAGCGCTCGGAATCCAAAGGCCCCTGACCGCTCCTGGCTCCGGGCTGGAGCTGGCGCTGGCGCGGGGTGGGAGCCTTGTAGGTGGGACGGGCGTGTGGGCATGGCTCTGATCCTGGCTTGCATGAGTTTCCCCCCTGCTCTCTATTTTTCCAAGAATTTACAGGCTGCACAGTTTTTAGCCCTGAGCTCAGCCTTGCTCCTTGGGGTGATTTTCCAGCCTCCCCTGGGCAGCATGCCAGGAGTCCTCTTGCCCACCTGCAGGTGTCCCCTGCAAAGGGTCCTTCTGTGCTTGGGCACTCGGGAAAGTGAGGCTGATCCATGGAGGGAACTGGAGCTCAGCGCGGAGTTATTTCTGGAACTCTGCCTGGTGTGAGGAGTACAGGCTGCCTTCTTAAGAGGAAAGTTTACTACCATCTCGGTGCTAAAAAAGAAAAAAGAGGAAAGGGCACATCTCATTCCACCCTGTTACAGGTCCAAGCTGTAGTCTCTGGTTTTGTGGATTGAAGGTGATATTTTTGAAGGCCCGAGTCAAGGCACTGTTTCTTAGCTCTTGATTTTCTCTGGAATGGAAAAGCGACTCAGGACATCTTTAATTAGTGCATAGCAAAAACTCTATTCCAATAAAACAAAAGCTGGCCTTGTTTTAGGGAGAGGTACTACGTGCCCTAATTGTAAACGTTCATGCGCAAATGTAGAGTGATTTCGTCATGTGTGTGTGTGTTCAGCAAGGTGAGGCCACCTCCCTTCTGAAGGGGCTGCCCCAGGCCGGGCACCCTGACGGGGAAGGACGTGTATGTGAGCAGAACCACGTGCTTCTGTGAGTTTGGCCGGGAGTCCGGAAGCCCTGTGCTCATGGCACTGGATGCTGCCTGGTGCTTCCCGCCCAGCTCTCAGCCCACCTGGCTCGCTCGCCGATGGACCTTGTGTGTCAGAGACCAAGGTCCAGGCTGGTTCCTCATTTATTCCCTGACTGGGGCTGAGGCCATTGCTGCCTGCTGTGTGTCCTGTGCTCCCAGAGCCATTGGCCGTATGGTCCACAAGGAAACAGGCCCATCTTGGGGCAGTGGCTCATTGTCAGCTGGACCAGCAAGTCCAGGAGGGATGGGGTGACCACAGCGGTCAGCACAGGCAGGGTGGACGGGGAGCCTAGGGCATTCATCCCAAGGTGATTGGGTCACACGCTCTGAGTCTGTGTCCTTGCTGGGGCTGCAGAGGACCTGGGTGCCTGAGGCCTGTGTGTGAGTCCTCAGTGACTTTGATGTTACATGCAGTGGCCCAGTCACCGTGCTTGGAAAGCAGTGCCTGACTAGAAGAGGTTGCAGCTGCTCAGGGCCTGGCTATGCAGCCACACGGCGAGGGCAGTCAGAAAGTTGGACACAAGGACCATGGGAGTCCTTCAGAGTTCCATGACGACACTGGAACTCGTGAATAAATTAAGAGCACAAGCCCATCTCTCACTAGAGACTGAACAAAGAGCAGTTCCCCATGAGGTCCTCCAAGCCTGAGGTCAGCAGAGCCGAGCACCTGGGCCCATCAAGTAGATGTGCATGGAGTGCTACTTCCCTACCACGGCTGGGCTGCAGGGAACGGGTGCAAAGCCACGGTTAGCATCAGCTTGAGCGGACGAGTGCCCTGCACTCCGCGGTGGCGTCGCAGAGTCCGCACAGCAATCCCCAAGTTGCTGTCGGAGCGCCCTGTGTGCCCTGCTTTCTTGGCCTGTGGAGAAGACTGTGGTGCATCCCTCTGCAGCAGCCTGGAGACAGGCTTTTCGGTGGCTAATTGCGGAGAAGCAGACTGTCCCTTGGGCCCTGGTGGAGCCTCCCGTGTGCCCTGACCATGTGATGCTGAGCCCACGGATCATGGGGCAGAGGTGCCTTGTTTCAGCTCTGGATACTGAGATAAAGCCATGAGCTCAGCCACACAGAAGACTCTAGGTTCTGTCTTGGGATTCAGAGCCATTTCTGGTTAGGGAGGAAGTGCTTCGTGGTTTCTGGAACTCAGTGCGTGAGTGTGTTTGTGTACACATGCATGCAGGAGTGCAGCTTGCCTTAAGGTTTTTTTGTTTTTTTGTTTTTAATGATGCTGGAGATTTAACTCAGGACAACTGCACTAAGCTACAGCCCCAGCCCCTTTTATTTTTTAGACAGAGACTTGCTGAGTCCATAAGTTGTCCAGGCTGGGCTTAAACTTGGAATTCTCCTGCTTCAGCCTCCCTAGTGCTGGGATTGCAGGTGTGTACCACTGTGCCTGCCTGCTTTAGGTTTCCTATCTGTGAAAACTACAGAGAGAACATTGAGATGAATAAATCGCTGGTTTCACCTGTGAGTGTTTGGCTAGGGTTAGAATGAGCTGAAGAACAGGCTTTAGAGCCAGACGTGGTTGGGTTTGGCTTCCTGATGCCCCATTCTGAAGCCTTTTTAAAATCTTAGCACAGCTGCACAGGCTTGTGTCTTTCCTTCTGTAAAATGGGCTTTCCACTTCCTGCTCTGCAGGTTGCTCGGGGTTTGGGTGAGACCTTGGCACACACACAAGGGTGGTGTCTTTGAGCCCCTGTGGAACACCGGAGACGGCTGCCGGTGTGACCCCGTCCGTGCTCCACTGATGAGGCCCCAACCCCGACCTTGGCTCAGGAGAGCTGTGCATGGCGTCAGAGCCTGTGTGTCTGGGCCATTCGGTCCCAGCTGCCTGGGCGCTGGGTGGTCACCCAGCACGGGGCGGGGCTTCACTATGCCTGCTGCTCACGGGGGCCGGTTCTGACCTCTCTGTGCAGACAGTGTGGATTCTGTGTGCCCTTTAGAGATGAAAAGTTGCTTCTCAAGCAAATCTGTCACAGAAATGGGACACAGGATTCCTACGCTCAGTGCACGGCAGAGACGTGGTTCCCTTAGGCCTCTCTCTCATCCTTGCCTCGGGTTGGCTGGGTCCCAGGTCTGGGTAAGGGAGGGGACCCGCCTCAGAGGGGCTGGCAGAGGGGGCCCCTCTGCGGCTTCCCCTGCCTGGCCCTGCTGCACACCCGCGTTTTCCCTGGTGTGGCCGGAGCTGGAAGCCCTCGGCCTTTGCTGGGACAGTGTTTGTTTGTTTTCTAACCAGGCGCCAGCAAGCTGCCTCGGCCAGTGAGGCCCCTACCCTGAGTGGCTGGGGTGGTGACAGCACATAGGAAGGGGTCCTGGGGTCACAGGATGGGACGGGTCCCCTGAGGCAGAACACAGGAAGGTTCTAGCCCTGCGGAAAGCAGGGTGGCTTCTCAGGCTCTCGGGTGACAAGACACCTGTGGCCCCATGCCTGGCTCTCACGGGGGAGGGAAGGTGTGGAGCCCTTGCTGTGAGGGTTGTGGACGCTCTTTGCAGGGTTCCGGCTTCGCCCGGTGCGTAGGGTTTGTGCACGTTGTGGCTGTCTGGTGCTTCCTGTTTGTTGGCCACAGTAAACTCACCTTGAGGTCATGACTTTTATGCTCCCTGCAGTCTTGCAATCCTGAACCAGGTGACTTCAGGTACTTTTCCACTTGGGTTTGTCGTCTGGAGTCCAGCCAGGTGAGGAGTGACGGCCACTCCCGCCTTGGCTGGCGTGGACAGCCAGCCTGCTGTTTTGCTGGGAAGACAGCATTTGGCCGCCTGGAGCACGGGGACCCCGGCACCTGTTTTCCCGTCATCCCTTTGGGCTGTTTGTTTTGGGTCCATTGGCTGTTTGCTGGATTTTTTTATTTGCCTGCTGAGGTGCTGAGCTCCTGTGGAAAACAGCACAGCGTCTGGGGTTTTGTCCTGTGAGAACAAGCCAGGGCGCCTTGCTTCTTGGTGACTCAGTCAGTGGCCACTAGGTGCCAGGACTGCACTCCCACCCTGGGTGAGGAGAGGGACCAGATCAGCACACAGGCAGCCCCTGCCCGGGGGCTCCACACAGGAAATGCGACCCTGGATGGTAGGTGTGTGCAGTCTGGGTGAAAACGAGGCAAAGAGCTGTGGTCGGGGAGGGCCAGGCTCTGGAGGCAGAGTGGTGAGAGCAAAGGCCCTGGGTCAGCATGGCCTCTGTGGCTGGGACAACGGCGTGGGTGGGGAGGGGACTGTGGATGGCTGGCCTTGCCCTCTGTGGAGCGAGCCTGTAACAGGGCTCAGGGTGCCCTGCTGAGGGGCATGTGAGCCAAGTGGTTACATTTCTCTGCCCTCCCTGGGTCTGAGTGGTGTAGAGATCAGGACAGCCTCCAGCTCTGGCCCTTTAGCAGGACCTTTGCCCCTGTGCAGTTACTTGGGAGCTCCATGCAGGGTGCTTCCCAGTGTTTCCCACAGTCAGGATTTACAGGCTTTTTCTGAGATCGAGACTGTCAGAGTGCGATGGGCCATTCAGGAAAGTTCACCAGGTATTCCCCTGGGACAGGGCAGTTGGCCCCTCTGTCCTGTGGCTGAGCTTGCAGGGAGGACACAGACAGGAGGCCACGTGGGCTGCCCAGCTCATGAGACCCCACCCCCACACTCAGATCCTGGCCTGACGCGGAGCTGCACAGTTAGTACAGGGGGAATCCCTGGTGTTTGCGATATATCTGTTGGCATCGCAACATTTCTACTACTAATGAAAAGCAGCTCCCGGGCATGGTAGCATCAGCCTGCAGTACCAGCGCAGTGGGAGGCTGAAGTAGGAGGATCCCAAGTTCCAGCCTAGGCTGGGAAATTCACTGAGACACTGTCTCTAGGTAGGAAAGAGACATGGATGGAGCTCAAGCTCGGTGCAAAGGCCCTGAGCTCAGTCCTTGGTGCTGAAAACAAAATAGCAACAGGATGGCCCACGTTCTGCCAGCCACGGGACCCCCTGCCCTGTCCTGCCCGCGGTGTCTTCCTTCCTGAGGTGCTGGTCTTACCCCGGACTTCACGATGACTTGCGGCTGCTTTTTGGCTGTACTCCAGTTTAAATTAGTAGAGTGTATTTCCAACTCATTCTTAGGCTCCTTTTTTTTTTTTTTTTTTAACGTCATTGTGCCAGTTAATTTAGGGGGAAGTCATACTTACGACCTGGTGCAAGTCATGAAAGTTCAGCCTTGGCAGGCAGTGTGCAGTCTGTTCCTGATACAAGCAGACTTGTGCCTCCAGCTGGGTGGCCCAGTGGTCTGTGTCTGGCCGTGCCCCCCCCTGCCCCCCGTGTGCCCCCGTGGGCATCCCAGCAGCCCTGAGCAGCCTGCCCTCCTTGATGAGGGTCCTTGCAATGCTGAGCAAGCAGAAAGATGCACCCCTGATGACCCAAGGCCTCCCACAGTCCCCAGCTCTGGCAGGTTCCGCCACCTTTCAGCCACTCTTCCCTGGGGAGCAAACCACATGGACCTTCAGTGGCACTTACACCCCATGTAACACCTCGCTTGTGGCCCCAGGTGTGGCCCCAGCAACTCCTGGTTTCCACCCTGTAGACTGTGGCTCAGGACTCTGAAAGTTGCCAGCAGGGCCTG
Organism: Dinomys branickii; assembly: GCA_004027595.1. Taxonomy (NCBI): domain Eukaryota; kingdom Metazoa; phylum Chordata; class Mammalia; order Rodentia; family Dinomyidae; genus Dinomys; species Dinomys branickii. The sequence goes on along the minus strand of PVLD010015470.1, from coordinate 793 downwards.
ATTCATAGTGATGGCAGTTGAGTCATGGTGCTGCACCCCTCTAATCCCAGCACTCTGGAGGCTGAGGCAGGAGCATCGTCAGGAGTTGAAGGCCAGCTTGGGCTACACTGTGGGTTCAAGGCTACCATGAACTGCATGGCAAGACCCTGTCTCAAACAAACAAACAAACAAACAAACAAACAACTGCAGTGGAGGGTTCTGTTCCTCCTGCCCACACGTCAGGCCTGATTTCCCTTTTCGTCGTCCTGTGGGCAGAGGTTGGTACCTGGGCATCAGGCTGGGTGGTCTTGGCCCTGGATGGTCACCTCTGTGGCCAGAGATACTCTGCTCAGAGGGACCCCAGGCTCCTTCCTGCAGGGGTACATGTTGAGGTTTAAGCAGGCCCCAGCCGGGAGATAGGACAGCAGTTCTGCAGGGGGACTGCGCTGCTTCGCAGCTGGGCAGATTTGGCCCTCGGTGCAAAGATCCTGACACCCTAGCAGTCACTTGTTAGGTTCATGACCCGCAAGCTGGAACTTGCGGCATTGGTGGCCTCTCGCAGGTCTTTCCAGCCAGCGCGATTTGTTGGGTGCTTGTCACCGGTGCGCGTCTGTCCTCCTGGAGCCAGCTACGAAGGGTACTGAGGCAACACTTGGTTTGTTTAATAACCTGCACCACTGGCCTTCAGCCGCAGTCAGTTGTAGGGGCAGATGTGCTCGGCCGCAGCAGACTCACGGCCTGCCCTGAGTGTGAGCCTCTCCGCGGGAGAGGAGTTGGTTTTGTACTGAGATCTAGAAACTGCTGCTGCGCCTGC
>PVLD010015469.1:0-48396 GCA_004027595.1 Dinomys branickii | reverse complement strand
CTTCTTTGGGCTCTTGGTTTGGCTTGTTGCTCTTTTTCTAAGAGTTTGAGGTGTATCATTAGGTTATTTATTTGCTCTCTTTCTATTTTCTTTGTATATGATTTCATTGCTATAAATTTCCCTCTGGGGACTGCTTTCATTGCATCCCACAGATTCCGATAGGTTGTACTTGCATTTTCATTTATTTGTAGGTAATTTTAAATTTCTTCTTTAACTTCTTGTGTGACCCATTGGTTATTGAGGAGGTTGTTGTCTAATTTCCACATGTTTATGTGGTTTTTGGAGTTCTCTTTGTCATTAATTTCCAACTTTATTGCACTGTGGTCCGATAATATGCATAGGATAATTTCAATTCTTTTGCTTTTAGGTAGATATGCTCTATGGGCTAGAATGTGGTCTATTTTAGAGAAAGACCCATGTGCAGCTGAGAAAAATGTGTATTCTGATGTCGTGGGGTGGAACGCTCTGTACACATCTACTAAGTCCATTTGTTCACATTTTTGGTTCAGGTCTGTTATTTCTTTGCTGAGTTTCTGTCCAGTTGACCTGTCTCTTTGCGTCAGAGGGGTGTTTAGGTCCCCTATTACAATAGTGTTATTAGTTATTTGATTTTTTACGTCTGTCAAGATTAGACTTATAAAGTTAGGTGCTCCATGGTTTGGTGCATAAATGTTTAGGATTGTTACCTCTTCCTCTTGCAGCTTTCCCCTAACTAGTATGTAGTGGCCTTGTTTACCTCTTTTGATTGTTTTTGGTTTGAAGTTTACACTGTTTGCAAACATAATTGCTACCCCTGCTTTTTTCTGGGGACCTGTTGCATGCAGAATTGTTTTCCAACCTTTAACTTTCATCCTGTGGACTTCTTTTTGAGTAAAATATGTTTCCTGTATACAGCATATCGTTGGAATGTGTTCCTTAATCCAGTCTTCCGATCTTTTCCTTTTGACTTTTGAGTTGAGGCCCTTTACATTAATGGTTATCATGGTTATATGCTGGCTTATTGTAGTCATGTTATTTACTTGATGTTTTCCTTCTTTTGCTGACTGTTTAATTACTTGTTCTGTGTAGGGAGTTATTTCTATCGCTGTTCTTGGGATTGTGGTCTCTTTCTCTCTGTCTAGAATATCTTTTAGTGCTTTTTGCAATGCTGGTTTGGCACTCATGAAGTTCTTCAGTTGTTCTTTGTCGTGGAAATATTTTATTTCTCCATTGAATTTGAGGGATAATTTTGCAGGATACATCATTCTGGGTTGGAAGTTGTTTTGTCTCAGAATCTGTAGTATCTCGCTCCAAGCTCTTCTTGATTTTATGGTTTCCGTTGAGAAATCTGCTGTGATTCTGATGGGCTTTCCTTTATATGTGATCTGTTTCATTTCTCTAGCAGCTTTTAATATTGTGTTCTTTTGCTGGATATCTGGGATCTTGACTATTATATGCCTGTGTGTGTTTTTCTTTGGGTTATGGATCATTGGGGTTCTATATGCCTCGATTAACTGAACTTCAGTATCTTTTAACTTGTTTGGGAGATTCTCTGCTATTATTTCAGCAAATATTCCTTTTATATAGTTTGTGAGATCTCCTGCTCTTTCACACACTCCTATAACTCGAATATTATTACGTTTTGCCTCATCTTGGAGCTGTTGGATTGACTTTTCTTGTGTCTTTGATGGTATCACGAGATTCTTCCTTTCACGCTCATAAACTGCCATGCTGTCTTCAAGTTCTGAAATTCTATCTTCTGTTTCATTTAAACGGTTTTTCATGCTTTCAGTGTTAGTTTTCAAATCCTGGCATTCTCTTTGGACCTGTTTCATTCTTGGTAATTCATTCCTAAATTGCTCTTGTAACGTTTCCATTTGTTTCCTATTTTCTTCTAGTCTTTTATCTATTTCTTCTCTATGTGTATGGAACATTTCTTCCATCATTGTTTTCAGCTCGTTTTTTGTCTGAGAGATCATTGCAGGTATGTGGCTTATTTCTGCTTTAAGCTCTTTTATGGTCTGTTGGAGTTGTTTAATTTCAGATGCAATCGTTTCATAACTTGCAAGTATGTGGCTTCCTGGTTCCCCTGTATCCTCACATTCGAAACTTGTTCTGGGTGGGGTTGAGTATTGAGACTGCGTTTTGTTCCTCTTTTTTCCCATTTTTGGGTATTAGGTCCAAATGTTGAGCTATAAATTCCCCAGGCAGTTCAGCAGGCAATGGTCGGCTGCAGAGGCTGCTCCAATGATTTCTTCTCTTTGGGAGAATGTCCCTTAAGCTCTCTGCTGAGATTTCCACTTCTACTCCCTCCCCCAAGACCTGGCTGGGGCGCATAAACAGCTCGCTGCCCCAGGGACCTTGCAGGCAGGCTACTCAAGTGTTCCTCTCTGGGTGGAGCTCCTTCCTTCCTCACAAATCCCATCGGGGCGCCTAGCTAGCTCTTCCAACCTGGGGGATCCTGCAGTCAGTAAAGCTGCTTGGATGTCCCTCGCTGGGCAGAGCTTCTTCCCAACTCAGGAAAAACTGGTGAGGGTGCCCAATCAACTCACCTTGGGATCGTGCAGACAGGAATGCCATTCAGATGTATCTCCCTGGATCGAGCTTCTTCCCGACTCAGAAATCCTGCTGACCGCAGCTGCCACAGTTCACGTGGCGCTGGCTGCGGGGGCGGGGCTCTGAGCGGGATCCCGGACCGCTGCCCAAATTGGCGCAATCTGCCCCAGTAGCACGTTCTCTGAGTTTACTCTGCTCCACCACCTCCAACAAATCCTGCTTACAGCCGCCTCCGAGCCGATCGGGCTCAGGAGCTGGAAGGGTCCATCCCACTGCAATCACTCTGTCTGCTGTACGCGGATTGAGCTGAGCTGCAGCCCAAGGAGCGCCGATTCCTCAGGCGCCCAGCTCTCAGGATCCGCCCACTTCTCGTCGTGCGGCTTATCCAGCCGGCCCTTTAATGCTCAGGCCGTGGAGAGCAACAAGATCAGTTGGAATTTTGCATCCACGGACCAGGCCCCCGTGCGCAAAGGATCGGTCTCTGGGAGAGTTTCCCTCTGCCGCTCACCTGGTCGCCATCTTCCCGGAAGTCTTGCTTTATTTTTTATGTGGGTTTTAAAATTAACAGTCGATTACTGATTAGATAAGCATTAGTTATGAGGTACTTAGGCTTATTTTACTTATTATGGTAAGCTAAGTAATTTCAATACTCTATTCACAAAAGTTGAAAACTTTGTTGGGGAAACAAAATAATTTCAAATAACAATCAGTGAGGAGACAATGTGATAATTAACTATTTTTACAGTGACAAAAACAAAGTGCTAAAGAGTCAGGTATAGAGGAGTGGGACAGAACAAGGTGCTAATAGTATGGTATAAATTAGGAAGGCAGAAGCACTGATAGGAATGATTATGGTACAGCTTCGTTAGGGCACTAGGGAAGAGGAAGCTCCTGGCAGCAGGTAGAAACTCATGTTCTTCATTGTATTGCTTTGCCCTGGGAGTAGTTTGTGATTCTCTCCTTGTGAAGGGCTCAGTTCATTTGGAAGTTCACTTTGGAAGGAAAGGTTTGCCTCACGTGACATGATAGAATCTGACACTGGTTTAAGGTCACCTCACCTTGTAAAATCTGTCATTTTTGTGAGGAGGAAGAGGACACACAGCACCACAGAGAGTAGCTATTTGACCATTGGCTCCCATCTGGTGGAAGGAATGTGGACAATTTTATCCTTGAAGGGTCCAAAAGGAGGTTGTTTTTATCACTGCACAATTTAAACCACTGGCTGGTTATTTGTGGCTTTTTATGCAAAGGCATTATTCTTTTGGTTGGCTATATTTTATGAACACTAAATCCTTCTTTTTTGATACAGTTGAAGACAGTGAAATATTGGCAACAATACTGGTCATAATGAGAGGAAAAGTGAATTTGTTTTAGTCCTCTCAATAAGGAACTGAGTGGGTATCATTGCATCTCCTGCTCAATCTGACCCTCAGTTACTTCCCTTCTAGTGTGAATGATTTGGAGTCAACAAGTATTTCCTAAACTTCACTCACTTACAAAGCACTTTCATTGTTTCTACTACAGTCATATCATATTACATCAATAAGTTCATAACTTTTTCTTTATGTAAATTAAATTTTTTACTTTAAAGATGTATTTGAGGACATTTCTACTTGTTGTCAATATGGAATAACAGGGAGAAGATTTAACTCAAACCTGAGCCAAATAAAAACAAACAAAATATATGACATTGGACATTAAATAAGGAAGGTCAGTGATGGTTGAGAGAGGAAAGAAATGAGGTAAATCCTACAATGGTCCCAGTTTATTCCCTAAAACAGTTCCAAGTGTGGCGCAAGAGGGGACAACCTGTGAAAAGCCTGAAGACCTCCTTGGGTTAGGAAATGGAGCTAGGAGTCAGGAGAGACCAAAATGCTGGCAACGAAACAACTGTACAATAATAAAACTCTAGAGATCTGGAGAGGACTTTCCTCAAATAGCCAAGTGTTGATCAATGTCTGCATGTAAATAACTACTTGCTATGGTTTGAGTGTGTCCCCTCAAATGCCAGGTATTAGCAACTTGATCCCCAGAATCATGTTTTGATGGCATTTTTGAGTGGAGCCTTTCAGAGATAGTTAGATTTCAATGAGGTGATAAGAGCAGGACCTCCATGATAGCGTTTGTGGGTTTATAACAAGAGGAAATAAACCTACTTAGCACACTTTCAGTCACATCATGGGATGACTTCGGCTATGTTATGATGTGACAAGAGTGTCCTCATCAGATGTCAAGAGATGCCACTGCCATGTCTTGGGCTTCTCAGCCTCTAGAACTGTAAGAGAAATAAACTATTTTCATAAACTACCGGATTCAAGGTTGTCAGAGCAACAGAAAATGCCTAAGATACTATCAAAAGAGAAGGAAAAACCATCTGGATGCATTAGAGGGAATAATGATTGGAGATCATAAATAATGGGAATAGTTCCTATTCTCACTGGCCAGACCTAAACATTCGTGGAACACCAGGGGTTCAAAGTACAGCTTCATTAATAGCGCAAAATTAGGCCTAGACTAAATTTGTTCTGGTCTCACCTAACAAAAAGTCTAGCTTGAAAGTAAAGCTTAGCAGGATCAAACTGCTTCCAAGAAATCTAACTGTACTCCAGAACAAAGATCAAAAATATTTATTTAAAATGTCAAAATATTCAGCACAAATAAAATCATAATTTCCTCTACCCAATCAGAAATTACTAAGCATGCAAAAAAATGAGAAAAATCAGCCAATCATAACTAATTCAGAGCTGACACAAATTACAGAACTTATAGAGTAGGATATTAAATTGGTTATTTATAACTATATTCTCTGTGTTAAAAATGCAAGAAGAAAGATTAAAGAGTGTTAGTAGAGAAGTGAAAGATAAAGGATGCAAATCAAATTCCTAGAGACAAAAACTACAAAGTTTGAGGTGAAAAGTACATTGGATGAGATCCAGTGTTACGTTGAGCATTACTATCCAAACTCACACTACCCAATAGGAAACAGAAGAAAAATGAATTAAAATACTGAACAGAGTGTCAGTAAATTATGAAAAACTTCAAGTAGTCTAATGCATATAAAACTGTAGTCCCCAAAGGGGCAGAAGAGACAAAAATGTTTGAAAGGATAATGGCTATATAAATCATGAAGCCACAAATGTAAGAAGCACAAAGGATGTAAAACACAGGAGACAGAAATAAAACTATACCAAAGTACATAACAATCAAAATGTCACAACCAACTTTAAAAGTATTAGAAACAGCTAGATAGTTAAAACATATTAGAAACAGAGGAATAAGGATAAAAGTGACCAAATAATTCTCCTAGAAAGTAAAGCAAGTGAGAAGACAGTAGATAAAAAACCATAAAGTACTAAAGAAAGAATTTCTGCTTAGATCTGTAAATGACAAAAATATCTTTCAAAAACAAAGGCAACAGGGTCCACATTCCGCTGCCACAATGGTTTGCATCTGGGCCCTACAGATTCCATCAGCTGCCTGGGGACATCGGACCAGGCAATCTGTGCTCTGCCACTATTATGGTTCATATCTGAGCCCTGCTGGCTCCACAAGCTGCCTGGAGATCCCAGGCCTGGTGCCTGCATTTCACTGCCATCTCAGTTCACATCTGAGCCCCAGGAGAGCTGAGTATAACACACTAACTACCTGGGGACACCAGATCAGGTAGCTCATCTCCTGCTGCCATCATGGTGCAAGTCTGACTCCTGGGAAAAGTAGAGATGTTACGGACTTTCAGTGAGATGCCAGGGATGGGTGAGGCTCAGCACTCCACCTCCAGCATTGAAAATGACAAGACAAAAGAGCAAACTCAATCTCAGAACTCCACCCCAAACAGAACAAGTCCAGGAGACATCGACATAGGAGAACTTGGAAGTCACACACCTGAAATCTCTGAAATGATTGCAACTGAAGTAAAGAAACACTCCCTCAGGCCATAACGGAAATCAGATCAGAAATAATCTCTCAGGTGAAAAATGAAATGATAACAGTAATGAAAGAATTGCTCAGGACATCTAAATAAGATATAGAAAAAGATAGAAGAGCATAGAGAAATGATGGAATCGTTGAATGAACAATATATGAAAGAACTAAAATGCATGAAACAGATTCTAACAGATATCCAGGAAATCAAAATTTCCATTCAAAGCTGGAAAAACTGCTTGAATGAAGCCAAAGATAGACTTTCAGTTCTTGAAGACAGCAATGCCTAACAATCATGAATGGAAAGATCTCTTAAAAATAACAAGGAATATCAATTCAACAACTGCTGGGAAATGCAAAGGAAAACAATGTAAGACTAATAGGTGTCAATGAAACAACAGGAGCAACACAAATGACTTAAAAAAGAATATTTGCAGAAGTGATGGCAGAATATTTCTCAACCCTGGGGGGAAAATATCCATTACAAGTAAGTGAGGCATATAGAATTCCAACTAGCCATAATCAAAATAAAACTACTACCCAGATATATAATAATCAAGATCCCAGATACTCAGCAAAAGAACAGAATATTAAAAGCTGTTAGAGAAAAGAAACAGATCACCTATAAAGAAAAGCCCATCAGAATTGGTAGATTTCTCAACACAAACCATCAAGTCAAGAAGAGCTTCAAGTGAAGTACTCCAGGTCCTGAAACAAAACAACTTACAAGCCAGATTGATATATTCTACAGAGCTATCCTTCAAATTTAATGGAGAAATAAAATATTTTCACAACAAAGAACTTCATATGCACCAAACCAACCCTATAAAGTACAAAAAGATATTCTAGAAAGAGAGAAAAATGACCACAGTTTCAGGAACAACAGAAAGCCACAAAGCAGAGTAAGCAATTAAACAAAGTAAAAAAAAAGTACTAAATCAACAGCAGGTAAATAACAGCACAAAGGTAAGCCAACATATATCGGTTATAACCATTAATGTAAATGGCTCAATTCACCATTAAAAGTAGTAGACTGGCAGAGTGGATCAAGAAACAAAATCCAACAATGTGCTGTATACAAGAAACACATTTAACTCAAAAGGAAATTCATAGACTGAAAGTCAAAGGATGGAAAACACTACGCCATGCGACAGGACCCCAGAAAAAAGTGGGGGTAGCTATTCTGTTTCCAGACCATGTGAACTTCTAACCAAGCATGATCAATAGATAAAGAAGGTCATTACATACTTGTGAGGGGAAAACTGCAAAAGGAAGAGATAGCAATCATGAATATGTACGCATCAAATATGGGAGCACCCAACTACATGAGAAACCTTAATAGACCTGAAAAACCAAATAACACCATTGTAATGGGGGATCAAAACACTCCATTGACACAATAGGTCAACTGGACAAAAAATCAGCAAAAAAATAGCAGAACTGAATCAAAACTGTGAACAAATGGACTTAGTATACTTTTGCAGAGTGTTCCTCCTCACAACATCTGCATACGCATTCTTCTCTACTGCATGTGGAACATTCTCTAAAATAGACCACATTATAACCCATAGAACATGCTTAACTAGATGCAAAGGAACTGAAATTATCTCACACATACTATCTGACCATAGTGCAATGAAATAAGAAATTAATGACAAAAGGAATGACAGAAACTCCATAAACACATGGATATTAAATAACAACCTCTTGGACAATCAGTGGATCACAGAAGAAATTAAAGTAGAAATTTATAAATACCTACAAATAAACAAAAATGTAAATACAACTTACTGGAATCTCTGGGATGCACTGAAAGCAGTCCTGAGTGGGAAGTTTATAGCAGTTAACTCACATATCAAGAAAACAGAACAAGAACAAATAAATAGTCTAATGCTGCACCTCAAAATTTTAGAAAAAGAAGTCAAGCCCAAAGAAGGGAGGAAATTATAAAGATCAGGGCAGAAATTAATACAATTGAGATGAAGAAAACACTACAAAAAATTAATGAATCAAAGAGTTGATTCTTTGAAAGAATAAATAAAATTGATAAACCCCTACCTAACCTTTTAAAAAATAAAGAAAAACCTCAAATTCATGCACTAAGGAATCAAAAGGGTGAAGTCATTACAGATCCTATAGAAATTCAAAAGATCATCAATACCTATTGTGAAAATCTTTACTCCCATAGGCTCAAAATGGACAGATTCCTAGATATATATGAATTACCAAAGTTGAATGAAGAAGATATAAATATCCTGAATAACTCAATACCAATTAATGAGATTGAAAATGTGATTAAAAACTTACCAACAAAGAAAAGACCAGACCCTGATGGATTCACAGCTGAATTCTACAAGAAATTCAGAGGATATTTAATGCCAATACTCCTCAAACTCTTCAAAGAAATTGAAAAGGAAGCAGTTCTTCCTAACTCATTTCTGGAGGCAACCATTATACTGATACCAAAACCAGAGAAAGACCCAATCAAGAGAACTACAGACCAATCTTCCTAATGAACATAGATGCAAAGATACTCACTAATATACAACAAACACAATGCAGCAAATCATCAAGAAAATCATATACCATGATCAAGTGGGATTCATCCCAGAGATGCAGGGATAGGAGCTGGGGATATAGATCAGTGACATAAGCGCCTGCCTAGCAAGTGCAGGGTCCTGAACCGCCAAAAACAAACAAACAAACAAACAAACAAAACAAGGAAAATGTCCAGAGATGCAGGGATAGTTCAGCATATTCAAATCAATAAATGGAATATACCATATCAATAGAGCCAAAAACAAAAGCCACATGATCATTTCAATAGATGCAGAAAAAGGTTTTGACAAAGTCCAACACTCATTCTTGATAAAAAAAAAAAAACCCTATGGAAAATTGAAGGAGACGGCCTTTATCTACTCTGAATCTGATAAAGGCCATCTATGACAAAGCAATAGTGAACATTATCCTAAATGGACAAAAACTGAAAGCTTTCATTTTAAAATCAAGAACAAGGATGTCCACTGTCACCATTCCTATTCAACATACTTCTGGAAGCATTAGTCAGAGCAATTAGACAAGACAGAGAAATAAACAGAATAAGGATAGGAAAGGAAGAAGTGAAATTATCATTATTCACAGGTGAAATAATACTCTATGTGAAAGACTCCAAAAACTACACCAAGAGACTCCTAAAATTAATAAATAAATTCAGTAGTATAGCTGGATACAAAGTCAACATTCAAAAATCAACAGCATTCCTATACACAACAAACACACTGAGAGTGAAATTAAGGAAACCATACCTTTCACAATAGCATCTAAAAATTTGAAATACACAGGAATCAGTCTAACAAAAGAAGTGAAAGATCTATACAATGAAAACTACAGTACTCTGAAAAAAGAGATGGAAGAGGATTTTAGAAAGTGGAAGGATATTCCTTGCTCATGGATAGGAAAAAGCAACACTGTGAAAATGGGCGTATTCCCAAAATTGTTGTACAGAGTCAATGCAATCCCCATTAAAATTCCAAAAGTATACCTCACAGATCTAGAGAAAACATGCCTAAAATTCATTTGGAACCAGAAGAGGCTTAGAATAGTCAAAGCAATCCTGGACAACAAAAGGCAAGGCAGGTGGAATCACAATCTCTGACTTGAAATTATATTACAAAGCTACTGTGATAACATAAGCATGGTGTTGGGAAAAAAAAAACAGACCTGAGGTTTAATGGAACAGACTGGAAGATGCAGTCACAAGCATAAACACACTCAGCTACCTTACCTTTGACAAATTGGCCAAACATGTTCACTGAAAGAAAGATGGCCTCTTTAATAAGTGGTGCTGGGAAAACTGACTTTCCACATGCCAAAGACTAAAACTAGATTCATGCATATCACCATGCACTAAAGTCAAAATGGATCAAAGATCTAAATATTAAAACAGAAACACTAAATCTACTGGAAGAGAAAGTAGGTAAAAATCTTAAAGACACAGGGATAGGCAGAAACCACACTGCATGGGAAGTTCTTGAATGAATCAACAACTGGGATCTCATCTTATTGAAAAGTTCTGACATATCTAAAGAAATCACCAGCAGAGTAAAAAGAAAAGTCACAAACTGGGAAAAAATTTCAGTGAATTGTCCCTTAGACAAGGGACTTTTATCTAGAACATATAAAGAATTAAAAAATATCAGGCTCCCCAAATTCAAAGATCCAATTCAAACATGAGCATCCGAGGTGAATACACACTTCATAGATAATGAAACACAAATGGCAAATAAATACATGAAAAAAATGTTCAACATCATTAGACATTTGAAAAATGCAAATTAAAACATTGAGATTCCATCTTGCCCCAGAAAGAATGGCTATCATTAAGAAATCAGCCAACAACAAATGCCAGAGGGGCTGTGGGGAAAAAGGAACCCTACTCCACTGTTGGTGGGAATGTAGACTGGTGCAGCAACTGTAGACATCAGTCTGGAGACTCCTCAGTAAACTAGGATTAGAGGTCCCATTCAGCCCAGCCATTTCCCTTTTGGGTATTTTTCCAGAAGAATTAAAAACACTGTACCACAGAGATATATGTGCACCCATGTTTATAGCAGTGTAATTGTCATAGCTAGATCTTGGATACAACTCAAATGCCCATCAACTGAGGAATAAATAAAAAAGATGTGATATTTGTATATAATGAAGTATTACACAGCTATAAAGAAAGACAAACTCAAGGCTTTTACAGGTAAATGGATGAAACTAGAGACCCTACTCATAAGTGAAGTGAATAAGACTCATATGTGTGAACATTGTATTGTTTCTCTAGTAAAAGAACTTGAAAGAATAAATAAAATCTAAAAGGCATAATAGATATTTTGAAAGGTAAAGAAACTGCTCAAAAGGAAAGAACAACTGGGATGAGGGAAAAGAGAAAAGAAAGAAAATAAATAAATATATATATATATATACACACACAAAAAAAATAGCTTGGATAATTGTACTACTAATATCTATTGCTTTATTGAAAGGAACAGTTAATATTTAATTGTTTGATCATTTTTACATGCCTATGTGTTTGAGTAACCAATTTGAAGATAACAATATGTAATGTAACAATATGTAATATTGCTAATTTCCTATCACCTTGTCTAAAATTCTGTATTGTTTTTACGTCTGTGTGTTGTTTTGTTTATGTCTGTGTGTTTGTTAATATGTTTAAGTTCTTAAAAAATTAAAAGAAAAAATATATATGTACTTACAAGGATAGCTGAGATAAGGGTATTGCTGATATTTAGTGGTTTATTGAAAGGAGCAGTTAATGCTTGAACTTTTTTTCTCTTGACGAGGTTTGCATGCTTATATCTGGTAATCTGAACAACTAATCTGAAGACAACAATAAGCAATATAACAATTGCTGAATTCCTAACACCATGCTTTATGAAGCTCTGTATCATTTTTAATGATTTTTATTAGCTGTTATTGTCCTTAATCGTTAGATCAATCTTGCATTCTTACATCTGGTAACCTGAGCAACTTCGCTGAAGGTAACAATATGTGATATAACAACCATTGTTAAGTCCTATCATCTTGTTTGGAAATCTCATATTGTTTTTATTGTTTTTGTATTGTTTTGTTTTTGTCTTCATTGTTGTTATTCTGTTATTGTTTTTTCTCTTTAAAATAAAAAAAAAATTTTAAAAACCAAGGGCCACATAAATGCCTTTTTCAAAGGTGAAAGGAATTCCTCACCAATAGACACACTATAAAGCATATTGAAGTCTTTTGGGTAGAGGGAAATAATGTTATGCAGAAAGATGGATCAACACAAAGGAATGAAAAACATGAGAAATAGTAACTAAATAGATAAAGGTATATTATTTTTCATCTATATATTCTTTTGAGACAGGGTCTTCCATTGTAGGTAACACCTTCCCAAGGGCACACAGAAAATTTGCCAAGATAGACCGTATTCTGCCATGAAATGAGTCTCAAGTTAAAAGGACTTAAAGGCCTACACAGTATGTTCTGTGGCTACAAAAGAATTAAAGAGGAAATAAATAAGAAAAAGACATATGGAAAGCAACATATTTATCCACTGCCTATGTGCCAAAGTAAAATTCAAACAGGAAACTAAAAAGTATTTTGAACTAAATGAAAATGAAAACACAACCTATCAGAATTTGTGGGATGTCACTAAAGTGCAGAACCCTTATATGGGATACAGAAAGAGAGCAAATCAGTGACTCTACCTTCCACCAAAAAGTTGGATATAAAAGAAGGAATGAAATCCAAAATCAGAAGAAAGAAAAGGACTGGGTTCTGTGCTGGCAGTAATTAGCTATGTGACCTGGGTAGGATTGTTCTCTCTGTCCCTGCCTGGCCTGTCACTTGAAAGATGAGTATATAAGAAACATCAACATTTCCTGGATGCTGAGCCAGCCGCAGGGGAGTCACAAGGGGAGCTTGTTAGAAGAACTAGTTTCTAAGACCTGCTCCATGTGAAGGGAATCAAAAATTTTGAATAGTACTTGAGAACTTGTGTATTTAAACATGAAAATGATCGGAATGTCATAAGAGAAATAAGATCAGTGTCCTCCTTGGTAGCATCCTGTTTGATGATGTGACCTCTGAAAAGATGCAAGTATGAAGCTTCACGCCTGGAAAGGAGGGCTCTCAACTTCAGCACAATCCCTCTCCCTTAAGTCAGGTAACTCAATCATTACGGGGAACCAAAGTGTCTACACAACAAGTCTATTACCAATGATCAGTGTGACGATGAATCTTGATTGTCAAGCTGATTGAACTGAGGGTCCCTAGGGGATTAGTACAGCACACTTCCGGGCGCGTCTAAGTGCGTCTCGGAGGTGTGACCTTGTTGATTATTTCCTGGATCTTTATTCTCCACGGTTCTTACTCTGTGCTCTGCTTCCCAGCTGAAATGAGCAGCTGTGCTCCACCATATCCTTCCTCCAAAATACCGCCCTGGAGCAGCTGACCATGGACTGAAATCTCTCACACCGTAAGCCTAATTACCTCTCTCTTTGACATCGTGGATGTCAGACATTCTGTCCCAGAAATGAGAAAGATGACTAATATAGCCGGAATGGACTAATGACAGAAATTTACCATTAGCCTTCTAGTGTCACATACACCTTACAGATTTACTACTCCTTCCTAGGTGTGTAAAATCTGTGACTTTGGTTTACTTCCCAGTCATTCCAGCAATGTGGGATTGAGGGCATGAGTTTATCTGTCTCATTTGCATTTCATTTCTGCCTATTTCTGTTCCATTATTTATTTCTTTAATGTGTGTATGGCTTCATATGTGTATTTGATCTCATTCAAGAAATTTATTCTGATGTCTTTTCAGGCTGTCCTCTAAAATAAATCTCATTTGAATTGAATTACTTTTCCAAGTCTTTTGCTTCATGGATGTTCTTTGGTAAATTAAACTTATTTATGTGTTTTGGAATTTTGGTGTATGGGCTCATTTTGAATATTACTTCCAAACTTTTCCCTCCCTAAGACTGTGATGATGGTCTCTACCTAGCCTAGCTCTTGTACTTAAAACCCAGGACCAGGTTTACAACTAATCTCGGGGTATACTGGCTGTAGCAGACATTAAGAGGTATGGCAGGTCTGTTCTGGAGTCTGTAGGCAGTTGCTCAGTTACAGAGAATATCACTGTTTCTTTGTCCTTCATAACCCCAGGTTCACATCTCCCCAGGTTCACAGTTTTATCTGAACCTATGGTTTCAGGAGAGTGGAGAGTCTTGTCCACCTCTGGCGTCAATCAGGAGCTTGGCTCTGCTCCAGGACTCACTATGTTTAGAATTCCTTATCCCACAAGGAGCAAGCTCTCATGACTGCCTACTTCCAGAGCTCAAACAATCCAGAATTTATAAGGTATGACTGAAAAATACAGTGCACTTAAATTTTAAAAATTATTACAGTGATGTGGCATCTTGACCCCAGTGTCTGATTTACACTCCTTGCCTGCAGTGCAGTCCAGGATGGCGACTTGGATCTTTGTCAATGAGGAAAATGGAGAACCAGGTGCTGTGGGGCCCCTAAGGATGGGACGAAGCTGGAGTCAGGGCCTGCAGTCAAAGCCTTAAGTGAGGGCAGGGCATATAGGTCAGTGGCACAAATGCCTGCCTGGCAACTGCGAGGTCATGAGTTCAATTCCCAGTCCCCCCCCAAAAAACAAAAGCCTTAAATGAGAGATCTCAGGTTTCAACACCGCATCCTGGCAAAATGTTCAGTGCTCTACCAGCCTTACCTAAAACTGGCAGAAAGGCTTTGGGAACTGTCAACAGAGCTACAGAAAAATCAGTAAAGAGTAATGGACCTGTCAGACAAAAACCAAACTTCTCTGCCAAAAAGATGACTGAGAAGTCTGTCAAAGTGTAAAGCTCTGTTCCTGCCTCTGATGACACCTACCCAGAAAAAGGAAATTCTTTCCCCACAGCTCTCTAGGTGGTATCTTTTGGTATGGCAAGCAATGCTTTGGCCTCTAGTTTCTCATGGAATTCAATTCGGCTGCATCTTGAATATAATATATAACCCCAAACTATGGTGAGACTGTCTGAGTCTAGCCCTCTGTGAGTATACTCACTATGATCAGAAAATGCAACGCATGTTAAAATTTTTTGAAAAACTTAATAGGAAAAAAGTTATTAAACAAAGTACATATTATCATTAATCTCTCTCAGAATATTTCTTCCTTTGAACACTTATCCCAGTTCTTTTCACTTTCTGAAACAGTTGTAGAAGTCCTCTTTCCTGAGAGTAATAAAAAATATGGTGAACTCTGGGACTGAGTGCTGTCCAATGGAAAGGCAGGCTTGTAAAATCTTTGGAGTGTGTCTTCATCCACTTTATTCACCGGAGCTGGCACTGTGTGACTTTTGGCTCAGCCCCAAATTCAAAATGACCATGAAAGGTTTTGAATTGACTTGGAACATTAAAGCAGGCACAACAGCACTGCTAAAGACATTCATGGAAAAGGACCTCCAGAACTCCTTCAGAGAGTGGCAAGAGCCGTGGGAGAAGTGTGTTTGAAGCGACGGGGACTATTTTGAGGAGCATTAATGGCATTGTGCATTTCACTGTAGTACTTTTTAATTTTGAATGTGCACTGTGTTGTTCCACAACCTATGGTATGTTTTGCTTTTTTAAATGGGCCGCAGAGATGTTTCTCTCACCCCAGAGCCTGGCTGGATGTTCATGTTTTTCTCTTCTTTCTTTTTAAAATGTTTCATCGGTCATTTTGGTGTGTGCAGATCAGAAATGTAAACTCACTTGTCTTTTTGATCATTATTATAGAAATCTGAATTAATTCATTTGAAAACAGCAAATAAGTGACACTTCTTCAAAACACAAGTCTCTATAGTAAGAGCCATAGTCCCTATAACAATATTAGAAAACCTTCCGAAAGACATTTCTGGTTAACTGGTTTATTCCTCCACTCGACAGAGCCTGAGCCTCGATACAGTCTGTTAATAGTTGTGGTATGTTCTACAAGTTGCTACTTGTTGATTTGTTGGAAATGTATATGTGTACATGTCTGTTCTCCAAACAATCTGTTAGCTGCTTAAAAACAGAGACCGTGACTTATCATTAGAGTGCTTCCCAAGTGACACATTCTCTGGTAGCGGCCCACAGGAAGCCACAATAGAAATATCAATTATGAGATTGATTTACTCTGTGCATCTCAGATTTCCTTAATTACTCAAGTGAACTATGATGCTTAATAACAATATTTATATATTCAAAGATAATGTTGAAATACAAAATCTACAGCTATAAATTATATACAAATGTGCACACATTTGATGTTGTCCAAGGTTGTTTTTTTTTTGCTACAAGCTTTGAGAGTAGTGCTGACTGACATCTCAATTTGAAAAACATTGTGCTCTTGTCAAGTTTCCATTTGCAGTTGATGGGGAGAGACAAAATTCCCCCTGAAAGGGGCCTCCAGCCCTGCCCATCAGGAAGCCAGCTACCTGTGACCAGAGCCTGAGTACATTCCTTCAGAGAGCAGGTGTTAACCCACCCCAACTTGTTAAGAGCCTACACGGAGATAAAGAGAAGGCCTGTGTGGGGTCCCTCCTCCTTCCCACAGAGCCATTTGTTGCTGAAGATCCACCCCCTCCAGGAATCTTTCACGTCGTGGGCAAGCACATTGCACCTGACCTTGTTCAAAGACAGGGGCTGCACTGCCCCAGGCAAGAGTAAAGAAATACAGAAAAATACATCTCTTTCCCGGCCTTTTAAATTTCTGTGGTAGGGAAAGGGCCCTGTGTCTGTCATCCAAAACACTTCTTAGTTCTCCTTTTTTTCTTTTCACTCCAGCGAGTTAAGTAATGCACACCATCAGCTATTCATGATCTAGGAATAGGACTCTCTCCTTTGATGAGATGCAGCCAGTGGGAAAAATGCAAAATTTTGTAACCTCTATATTTTAAATCATTTATCTACTTCTAAAGAGAATGTTCTTTTGTGCTTCTCATTGAATTGGGAATGAACTTTGTGCAGAGCATGTTTTATCCCGTAGAAAGAATACAACTCACTGAAGGGTGGCACTCACTCACAGGGAACAGATGTCTGCAGCGCATTCTCCCCATGGTAGGGGCAGCGGGTAACAAAGAGTGATGTCTGCAGAAGGAGCACAGGCAGGCAGTTCAGCTCCCACAGTACTTCGCTGTACACAGACTCAGTGCGAGAGTAGAAATCTAGCTTGTGCTCGAAAGGCATTTTATTCAGAACTCCACCCACACAATGGTACTGTACTTGCATTTTAGTTACAGGGTAAGAAGAGGGAAGTGAAGTGTGTGTAAGGCCACCATGCACTCACACATGCACACGCAATTCCCAGCTTACAGGGATTTTTCTACACTCAAAAGAACCCATGGTGAGACGTGTGTCTTTGTATTTATGTGAGAAAACGAGTGATACTTAACAAAAATGTAATTTACTAAGTGATTGAAAGCTTATCCTCATGTTCTGGTTCCCCTTTTAAGTTTTAGCTTAGTTTTACAAAGGTAAAACTACTCTCAAAGCTTGTAGCAAAAAAAAAAAAGAAAACAACCTTGGACAGTATCAAATGTGTGCACATTTGTATATAATTTATAGCTGTAGATTTTGTATTTCAACATTACCTTTGGATATATAAATATTGTTATTAAGCATCATAGTTCACTTGAGTAATTAAGGAAATCTGAGATGCACAGAGTAAATCAATCTGATAATTGATATTTATACTGTGGCCTCCAGATAGCTACTGCATACTTAAATCCCTGTGAAATGGACTTAAGACTAATGGATAAATTTTAAAAACATGTCTGAGTCAGAGGTATAATATTAGGAAAGTGCTTTAATATTTTTTTCGAGTGACTACTTGATGGTAAAATATATTAATGAATATGAGAATATGCTGAATATGTTCACAAACAGAGTTAATTATCTTCTATAAAAGGAAAGTCCTAGAAGATAGAGAGATTAGGGATGGGCCTGACTTGGGGGAAAGGAGGGGCTTGGAAAAGTCCAGTGAATGTCGTCCTCCAATCTCCCATGATGGGCATGGGAGGCAGGGGATGATGGGTTGAACTGTAGCCCCACAAGAGATGTGCCCAAGTTTTGATACCTGACACTCCAGCAGAATGTTACCTTCCTTGGAGATAGGGTGTTTTTAATTAGTTTTAATTAGTTGATGAGGTCACATTGGATCAGGTGGGGCGGGGGGGCTAATCAAATGACTTTTCCTTATAAGGAGAGAAAAAGAGAGGAGACAAAAGACACTGAGCACTGTGTGAGGCGGAGGTTGGAGGAGGCGTGTCCACAAGTCGGGCTGAGGAGCCCCACGGGTGGTGGGCGAATACCCACAGTGCCAGAAAGGCTGGCACGGACCCTCCTTCAGAGTCTTCCAGGAAGACGCCTGGATTTCAGACTTCTATTCTGCAAAATGTGAGCAAATGAATTTCTGCCATTCTATGCTGCTTGATTTGTGGTAAGCCCCGGGAAAAAGCTAAGGAGTATAACCTACGTATTAAGCTCCTGATAGCTGAGCAGGGATAGACGGTGTTGGCTGCAGCTTCAAAATGTAGAGCTTTACTTTTGTGACTTTTAAAAATAATCTTTTTTTAAAAAAAGTTAATATGTGCATTACAGGCAACAAAAACACAAGAAGCAAAGAACAAAGTCACTCACAGTCGTAAGCGGCTTGGTTGGATCGTAGTGAGCTTGGCAGCCCTCACTCATCGCTAGGTCCTGTGGAGAAACTCGATGAGGAGGGGGACAGTCATCACATGGTTTTAAGGTTCTAGATATATGAATTTTAAAAAAACTAAATGTATAAATATTCTTACAGGATCGAGAATCACTGCATTTGTGTAACAAGAACAGGTTCCTAGAAAATCAGGACAAAGAGTAAAAAGAGCTCGCTATGTCAGCAAAATTTTAACATCATTGCAAGGATTGGAAGATGAAGTTTGAGAGATTTCCTGGAAAGTAGAATGAACACAGAGGTGGACAATAGGAGAGAAGAGACAGTAAAATCAGGATATAGATAGAACAGTTTCAAAAGTGTAGTAGGCACACCATAAAGCAATAACAGAAAATAGATGAAAAGCAAAATCCAAATAAATAACCAAACCGATGACAGTGAGTTTGCAGACTGAGAATCACCTATTGTCACAAAACAGAGTCCAGTGAATGAGAAATGGTGACCAAAAAGGCATCATTATTGTGGAGGTGCTAAAATATGTTCTCAAACTCTTTGAAACTTCTATCACAAGGTAGGTAGCATGTAGTGATTTTCCTTGAATGAGGAAAACTTTGGAAAAAGTGACAAGCTAGGTCACAACAAGCAGTGTGTCACAGAAGCCTTCTACTTGTTTTTTCTCTTGGGACACTCACCATTGGTAGCCAGCCCCTGTGGTGTGAGGAAGAGGTAAGAGGGATCAGAGTAATAGATTTTCTCACCCATCATAATGGTCATGAATGACCCACACCTCTACACAGAAAATAAGTTAACAAGTGAAAAGCATAATAAATGTATGTAATTAGGTTTTCTGTGGTAAAAAGTCACTGGAATGAAGACCCACAGACACAAAAAGAAGCTATTTTTATTCTTAGATTCAGCCAGGAAGCAGCAGCTATGTGTAACTGTGATTGAACAACAATGACCAAAAAATCCTAGTAGTCTGAGAGGGAAAACCCAACAAGACATGTCTGTCCAAGTTCTTCTTGGCTTCTGTGTGTATCATTCCTTCTTCCTTAGTATGGGGAAGACCCTTTTCAAATCGGGTCTAATGACCTTATCAAATGAGGTAAGTCAAGTAAAGTCTTTATGGCCAGCTTTCAAACAGAGAGGTGAAGGAAAGCTATTGTGATGTTTTTAGG
This sequence comes from Dinomys branickii, assembly GCA_004027595.1. Taxonomy (NCBI): domain Eukaryota; kingdom Metazoa; phylum Chordata; class Mammalia; order Rodentia; family Dinomyidae; genus Dinomys; species Dinomys branickii. The sequence goes on along the minus strand of PVLD010015469.1, from coordinate 28,533 downwards.
ACTTCTCAATATGTTTCTCTTTAGACTGAAAACTCAGTAAGACATGGCACCAACTATATTTTTGTTTTGTTCCCTACTGCCTTTTCAGCTTGTGGTATGTACCTTCACTTTAATAAGTATCTAGTAAATGCATGACTTATGCTGTTAGCAAAACTCACTGTTTTTCTGTTAATACAAAATTCCAAGGAACTCTAAAACTTCCAGATTTGATTATTCTATGAACTTTCCCAGGGTCAGTCCCATGACTCTTCTTCGCTTGCCAGGAAGAATGGGGACGAGGAGGCCCCTTGGTATGGAACTGCAAGAAAGTGCCTCATGGCTCTTGACCAGATAGGAAGGGCTGACCGATGATATCTAGGAGCTGGACATTTGGAGCCTGTGATAGACAAGGGCTTACCAAAGTGGAGCAGCCATGACCTACAAAGAGGCACAGAGGGGAGACGCATTGCTGGAGAACTGTATCATCTGATTGAGGAATTTCATTTTCTTTTTAAAATTAATCTCTCCTTGGGAAAAAAGGAGAAGAAACAGAGTTATGGCCAAGTTCAGTACATGGTACTATAGTACTGTTGAGTTCTCAAAAGGCCATCAGAAAAATCTACAAATCAGGAATGGCTGAATGCATTAGGTCTAACACAATATGAACAATAGCTCTTTTTTTTTTTTTTTTTTTATTTATTTTTTTTTTGGCGGTACTGGGGATCGAACTCAGAACCCTGCGCTTGCTAGGCAGGCGCTTATTCCACTGAGCTATATCCCCAGCCCTCTGAACAATAGCTCTTTGACAAAGTCTTAGTCTCTGCATCTCAAAATTAGAAAAATCTCAAAATTAGAAAACTAAGGGGGGATATGAGAGGCTGAACATATGAATGCACAATGACCAGATCCTGTACGGCCCCTAACTTCTGCAGAAATCGGCCAAGGAGACCCTGTCACAATTTCTGTGGCAGTTGATTCAAAATAGTCAATACTTATTCAGTGACTGCCAGCTCTCCCATTTCTTCTCCCCACTTCTAATTCAAGCCCAGCTGAAGGAGTCAAATGTGCTAAGCTGATCAGGCAGTATGTGGCTAGCTCACAATCTCTTCCCGTCATTTTTATTTTTACTATGTGGGGCTGGTCCCAGACCCTGGCACATGCTAGATTAGCGGTCTGCCACTAAGCCCAGCACTGTCCTTTCTGGCTTTTAAATTCCACAGCCTTACTATTCCCTGCCTGCCATTAGTTTCTGCCAAATGCAGGAAATGGTGGCTGAATAAACTGCCTCTCTTCTCATCAGGGTTCTATTCATTCATCTCCACAGATATTTATAGAGCCAGGACCGTATAATTTCAATACAAGTGCCTCAAAACAGGGACTGGTAGGAACAGGCAGTATAAGACATATACTTTAGATCAGAAGGTACTGCAAGATGACAACTTTAAAGTCTAACTTGAAAAGCTGTTAGCCTGCAATTGAAATAGTTTAATAGGTACACAGTGTTATTTCCAAGAGCTGATATTTTATGGAGCAAGAGCTAAACTAGTCATATTTAACACAGAGAGACAAAATCATGTTTGGTCCCAGCAGTGGTTAACACAGTACCAGGAAATTATGCTTGTTTCAACTTGAGTTTGGGATGAATGTCAGTAAGATGGCTGACAGAGTAGGACACTCCAAAGCTCCTTCCCCTCCTCAGAAGCATCCTTTTAAATCCTCAAAATTATCTTCACAAGAGCTAAGAAAGGCAGTTAAGAGACTACAGGCCTGGGCAGTTCTTGAGATTGCTTAGAAGAAATAAATTTATTTTTAACCCCATCTTGATCTATCCTTTCTGTACCCAACCTCAATGATGGAGTCAATCACTTGACTAATGCTTGGATTATCACAGCCTCCTTAGCTGCTGCCATGGAGGGCTGAACCTAAATCAGCCCTGAAATTTTGGGATGAAAACGGTTTGTCATTTCTCAGTTGAACTATGTGTTGGTCACGTGAGGAACTGTGTACTGAAAGGGGGCTGAGGATCAGCTAGGTTCAAAAGAATCAGCACATGATTGGTTTACAGTGTCTGTTGTGGATGTAAGTACAGTGTCGAGAGTTTAAACTTTGTCATCAACTCTCAAAAATTTATATCTCTGTTTAGCTTTGGAGCCACATAACCAACTATCTACTGGGTACTGTAGATCTCTGGACGTCTGTAACCCCCTCAATCTACACATATCTAAAAATTGAAATTTTAGCTGCTCCTCTTCACCAGCCATTGACTGACTGATTTATCAGATCATCCTCAAAATCCTTGCCAGCACCATGCTCCTGGCAGCCACTGACACCGTTTAGATTAGTGCTCGATTCAAAAAACATCCTTTGTTCTTGAAGACAAAAGTGTAGGCAGAGACTTCATGAACAAAACCCAGACCACACAGAAAATACTACAAAGAATCAACAAATGGGATCTCACCTTACTAAAAAGTTTTTGCACAACAAAGAAAATCACCAACAGAGCGAAAAGACAACTCACAGAATGGAAAAAAATTATAGCCAGTTGTCCCTCAGACAAAGGACATATCTAGAACATATAAAGAATTGAAAAAAATCAGAATCCCCAAATTCAAAGACCTATTCCAAAAATGGGCACCTAAGGTAAGTATACAATTTTCAGATGAAAAAATACAAATAGCAAATAAATATGTGAAAAAAGTTTTCATTACCATTGGTCATTTGAGAAATGTGAATTAAAACAACACTGAGATTCCATCTCACTTCAGAAAGAATGGCTGTCACCAAGAAATCAACCAATAACAAATGCTGGCAGGGCTGTGGGGAAAAAGGAACCCTTCTCCACTGTTGGTGGAAGTGTAGACCGGTGAAACCATAGTTGAAATCAGTGTGGAGATTCCTTTAAAAGAAACTAGGATTAGAGGTCCCATTCAATCCAGGTATTCCCCTTCTGGGTATCTTCCTAGAAGAATTAAAAACATCATACCACAGCAATATATGAGAACCCATCTTTATAACAGTGCAATTTGTAATAGCTAAATCTTGGAGACAACCCAAATGTCCAGGAATGGATAAAAAAGAGTTTTTTATACAGTGGACTACTACTGAGCCATAAAAAAGGACAAATTTGAGACTTTTATAGGTAAAAGGATGTAACTTGAGACCATACTCGTTAAATAAATCAGACCTCCATGTGTAAGCATCATATTGTCTCACTAGTGTATGAAGCTCAATCAGTAAATAAGATCCAAAGTGTACAATAGATATCGTGAATCAGGAATAAACTGTTCAAAAGAAAACAGAACTATTCAAAAGGGAAAAGAGGAAATTGATAGGGGAAAGGGGAAAGGAAGAAAGAGAAAAGGAAATATAACTGTTTAACTTATTTTAAGTACAATGATAGTTAAGTTTTACAGCTATTTTCTCTTAGTTCATCAGAAAGAAAGATTTGTGCTAATATTGTTTGGACGATCTTTCATGCCTGCATCTTGTACTCTAAATCACTACTATGAAGATAACAATATGCAATGTATTAATTATTGTTACTCTCCTACTAGCCTAATTGAAACTTTTATTTCTATTTTTTCTTTGTTTCTTCTTCTTATAAATAAGTAAGTAAATAAATCCTTTGTTTTGGTCTGTTTCACGCTACTAGAACAGAACACCTCAGGTTAGGTACTTTACGAAGAACAGAGATTCATTTCTTATAGACCTAGGGCTGTGAACCCCAAGATCACAGGGCCAGCATCTGGTGGGGGTCTCCGCGCTGCACTGGCTCCTCACAGAATTGAGGAGGGAAAGAGAGGAAGAATAAAAAGGGACCGGACTTCCCTCTTCATAAAGCCTCTCTGTGGTGATGGCATTAATTCATGCATGAGGGCAAAATAAAGAAATAAAGATAATACAGTTTCAGACCTTTTGGGGACCCCTGTTTACACTGTCTGATTTAGTTTATGTATGTCTGCTCATCTTCCTCAACTTTCTGCTCAACACCCAATGCTTTGCTGTTAGGTGGTCATTAGGAGACAAATTTACCTATCTAAGAAATCACAGTGTCTGTCCCATGTGTGAAGGTATCTGTATTTCTGCAAAAAGTGCTCCCTATTTAAAACAGGCATAAAATGGATGTCCAAAGGCAACTGAGGGGTCTCTGCTGGTAGCCAGGATTACTGTTTCAAAGCAGAAAACTGGTGAAGAAAATTGGGTTCTGGTCATAAATTCCATAACAGCAGCTTAGCTGCAAATGATTTTTTAAAAGTCACTTGACTGTACAAACCGGTTAGAGCAGAAATATTTTAATGATATTTCAAGAGCTTAATGTCAACCATCAGTGTCCAATAAATGAAAATTACTTTTAGTGATATATCTGGAAGTATGATGGTTTTCTGAGCGAAATTCTCTCAAGCTTTGCATAAAATCTGGATTTTTATTTTTACTCTGAGCCTGTTATATAAACCTTTTATATTTGTTTGAGATACAGGAGATAAATTAGATCCTACTCAGGATATTGAAAAACGAGTAAAGTTTCAGGACATGTTAAATTTATTATTTGCTCATTGAGAGAAAGAAAACAAATTATTTAAGGAAAACAATTTCACTTAAAGAAAGGGTAATATTTTAACAAGCAGAAGGGAAAGGGATCTATTCTGCAGAAGAAGCCGCCAGGATGAGAAGTGTAATGTGCCAGTGTAGCTGCTTTGAAGGGGAACAAAGTGATCTGAACATAAAATTTTGCTATGTCCTGTGAAATCCTGACGTTATCTTCATCCCTCTATGCTTACACATTTAAGTAATATTTAAAGTGCGTCTACTTTGTGCACTAGCGTAGTAGGAGGCCTTGATGACATTTCAGTGAAAATACGAGCCCACCATGAGTGCAGGTGCCCACGATTAACTCACACGTTCACAGATTTGGTGAAGTGAGGTTCCGGCCTGGCGCATCATGGAAAACCTGAACTTCTTTGTTGCCACTCTGAGCTTCTTGGCAGCAGTGTGTATCTAGTATTTTGAGTCTGTTGTCTCCCTTGGCATGATGCGTTGGAGATATAAAACGCTGTGCATATCAATAGTCTATTCTTTTTATTGAGTAGGACTCTAGTCTATGGAGGCATTACCGTTCATTTCTCAGCTAAGGAACTTTAGGGCTGTTTCAAGATTTTAGGGATAAAATTGCCAAAACCATTTTTGGTTATATGTTTCTGTATAACTTTTTCATTTCACTTGGATAAATATCTAGGAGTAGGATTGATTAGTGAGTTATATGTTTAGGTGCATAATGAACTTTATAAAAACCCTGAAATTATTTTTACTCTGGCCATCCTATTTTGCATCCCCACCAGCAATGCATGGAAGTTTTAGCTGCATGCTCATCAGCACTTCGTATTGTTGGGAAGTTTTTTATTTTTTCCTACCTTGTTTTGTTTCTTGAGACAGAGTTTTGCTATGCAGTTCAGCTTGAATTCACTGTGTAGCCCAGGCTGGCTTCAAATTCAATTCAATCCTCCTGCCTCAGCTTCCTGAGGACTGGGGTTACAGGCATGCATCACTACACCTGGCTCTTCTTTCTTTTGTAATTAGCTATTTTAACAGAGGCGTGGTACTAACTCACTGTGGTTTTAGTAAGCACTTCCCTAATGACTAATGATATTGAGCATCTTTTCATGTGCTGTTCATCTTCAGGGTCTTCTTTGGCAATGTATCTCTCTGAATAGTCTGCCCACTAAGGGCACTTGGTTGGTTGATTTCTTATTATGAATAGGAGAGTTCTTTGTAGAAGTCGCCTCAGAGCTCTGTGTCAGATGTATGGTTTGCAAACGCCTTCTTCCAGGATTTGCTTCTTTTCATTCTCTCGGTAGTCCTTGCAGAGTAAATGATCTAACTGTGACAAAGTCTGGCTTATTTACTTATTTTCTTACAGATTGCGCTTTTTACTTCGTATTGTAAAATTTCTACTCTTGGATTTTTATCTGTCAAAGGTAAATGTGTGAGCATGCGGCACTTTCTGCCTAGGTCCAGGGATGCTCCCCAAGGCAAGTAGACAGAGGTCCTCTGCCTGTAGCCTAGGAAACAGGCCTTCCGCACAAGCTTTTAAAGGTAAAATTTGTGAAAACCCCCCAAAAGAACAAATTCTTCCTTGCAGTAATAAATTATCTATTAAATATGTTAGTTATATCTTCCAAGTATGAAATCAAATAAAATATTAGATAATTTATACAGGAAGAGCTAAATTGGGTCTAAGAAAGAGGAGACAAAGAACTACATGATAACAATTTTTTATAACACAGAACTGAAGACTTTTGGATCTTATACGATACTGGCATGTAAATGTTTGAAACAAATGCTTGGTGGGGGTTTCAAATACGTATTCCTTTGTTCCCCCATTTATATATTTTATTTCTTTTATTGAGCACCTGCTACGAGGAAGGTCCTATGCTTTACATGGGATATACAGAAAAATATAGTGGGAGGCAGAACTTTTGATAAACCAACAGATCATCAAATAATTCCGTAAGAACTATGACACAGGTTCACAGTAAACCCCGCTTCTTTTTGTACACGGTACAATATTTGTTTGATCACACTTATCTGTTTGAAGTTGTTTATTTGCGTGCCGACTTGATTTAAAATCCTTCTCTCTCATGCTGCAGGAGAAGAAATGCAATGTATGTTTTTATGATTGTGCCTGGCACATGGCAGCATCTGGATTCACAGCCACTGACTAGATAAAGTGCCTGCTGCTGAAGTACAGCGGGAGGAGTTGCTAATTCTGCCCCTGGCAGTTTTGAAGATTTCATTAAAAAGGTGACATTTATTTATTTATTTATTTGCGGTACTTGGGATCGAACTCAGGACCCTGCACTTGCTAGGCAGGCGCTTATTCCACTGAGCTATATCCCCAGCCTAAAAAGGTGACATTTAAAGCGAAGGCGAGAACTTGCTACTGGGCAAAGGGAGTGCTGAGGGCAGTCCCAGAGCTGTGTGGTCTTGATCACAGGGGGGAGGTGAGGAGTGGGGGTGAGGGGCGTGTTCAGAAAGTTTCCCTGGGGCAGGGCCCCCCAGAAGGTTGCTGAAGCTCCGATCGAACACGATGAGGGGCTGCTAGTGGCAATAGAGGTGTCTCGGAGGGACCAGACCCGAAGACTGTTCCTGAAGACAGAATGAATCGTGGTGGGGACGGTGTGAGAATAAAGCAGGACGACCTACCATTTTAGCTTCGCCGGCCTGAGAAGTACCGTTGGTAGGTAACAATTTTTAAAGCGTTTTTCTGATATTGTGTGTGATTTATAAAATTCAGTAAATTATAAAGAAGAAAAAAAAGAGTATTCATTACCCCAACATGTAAGAAATAACCGTAGCAGACATTCACACGCATATGTCTGTCTTCTAAAAATACATGTTCAGAAAAAGAGTCTAAGGGTTCCATATCTATCAGGAACTCTGGTCTCACGCGCTGCTTTAGTATACTGAACTTCATTCTGAATCCAAGCATTAAGTTTTAACTAAACAAAGAAAAAAATCAGCAGGGCACGGTGGCACATAGTTGTACCCCCAGCAGTCTGGGAGGCTGAGGCAGTAGAATCAAGTTTGAACCCTGTCTAGGCATTTCAGCCAGTTAGGGAGACCCTGTTGAAACAAGGGAAGGGGTTGAACATGCAGCTTAGTAGAAGGCCTGGGTGCAATTCCCGGTACCGCCGATAAATAACAAATGAACAAAGCTAGGCTCATAGCTGGAACTGCCAAAGACAGAATTTTTTCCCTGGAAAGGGAACTCGATGACTGTCAGGATGATACGGGTGACATGGCCTCATTAGTAGCAGCTTCTAACCTGCAGAGGTTGCTCGCCCACATACGGAGGGTTACAGCCGGGTTCCGTTTGATTAATCCATATTCAATTCATTCAAAGAGTCCAGTCCCGCAGGAGGACAAACACCACAGCTATCGCCTCCTTGTTTGTCAAAAAGTCCTAAAGGGGTGCTAATGACTTATTCCACTTGAACCCTGAGCTTGTGTAAGCTTGGGAACATGCGTTCACTGAGAGAAAAAATCTTTGAAGTCAAGGAGCAGCTGATCAAAAACACCTCATCCTAGGCCCTTCCAAATGGAGGGCCTGGGGAAGAAGGTTTCAGAAACGGAAAGGTCAAGGATGATCTTAGGTAGAGGCAAGGAGTCAGACGAGACCCGCAAGATCGCTCCAGGAATACCGTTCCAGGAAAAGGAGCAGGGGTCAAGGGGGCGGGCCGCTCTCCCCGCAGGCTGGGCACGCGGATCCCCACTCGCGGCCGACCCTGGAGCCCTTCCCCGGGGCCTCCCTGACCACCCCAGCTCCGTCTGCGCCTGGCGGGGCAGGGCTGGCTCCACTTCCTCCGCCAGGGTCGAGGTGAAGTCCGGGAGCATGAAACAAGGTTTACAGAGAAAGCCCAGTCGGGCAGGGGCGGGGGCAGGGGCAGGGGCAGGGGCAGGGCTGGGTCTGCAGCTCCGGTCGCCCTGGGCTCCGGCACGCCGCCCGCCGGGACCCCTGCGTCCCCAGTCCCTTTCCGAGACCTGCAGGAGCACAGGCGGCGGGTCCTGCGGCCGAGTTCGCGGACCAGGGAGCCTGGGCTCCAGGGCCAATGAGCGCGCCCCGCGGGGGCTCGGCTCTTCCTGAGCGCGCTGATTGGACCCGGACCGCGGCGGCTGCTGCGCAAGGGGGCGCGAGGGGGCGCTAGGGGGCGTGGCCCCGCCCCGCCCCGCCCCGCCCCTTGCGCTCCGGCCGGGCGGCCGCTCCGCCGCTCCGCAGTGCACACGGGGCGCCGCGGCGGGCGTGGGATGGGGCAGCGGGCTGCGGCTGGCGGCCGGGACCCGCGCGCAGCCCGGGTGAGTGGGGCGGCGCCCGGAGACACCGCGGGGTGGGGAGGGCGGCCGGGCCGGGGCGGGCCGGGGCGGGCGAGGCAGCGGGCCGGGGCGGGCCGGCCGGGGCGGGGTCGGGTCTCTGCTCGCGGGTCCGCGCGGGACGGGCGGGAGCGCCGGGCAGGGCCGGGCGGTGCGCGTGCTCCGCGGCGCGGTGGCCGGGCAGAGGCGCGGGACGGCGAGTTCGCGCCGCGGGAGGCGGCCCCGGGCGTGTCTCCGCTGCTCTGCGGGGCGTGCCGGGCTCCCCGAGTCCGGGCGGCGGCGGTGCCCACAGGTTGCTGCGGGCCGAAGAGCGGCTCGGCCCTCCACCCGCTCTCGCCTGGCGGGACAGCCCCGGAAGAACCGGGACCTCGCCTGGGTTCACCTGGCCACCGTTTTCCTCAGTGTTAGCGGGTCGGGTTGAATGCTGTTTGGCGAAGCAGTCGATTTCCCTGGACTCCGGCGGGTCGGTCTCCCCGCAGCCCCACACTGCCCGCCTCGGCCAGCATCCCGCCCCGCCCCGTCCCCGCCTCCCACCCTCCACAGACCCACTCGTTCTTCTCTGTGGGGTTCCAAACTCGATGTTCTCAGATCGTACCCGGAGTGGTCCCCGATAACCGTGATTGCCACAGTCACTCGCCGTCCTAGCGGACTCCAAACACTTGTTTTAATTCGGGGTGCTGGGGGGAGGTGGAAACAGATCCTTGGTAGCGATGCGTTGTTAAAACAGCGTTGACCGCCCAGAGCACATGACGAAAAACATGTTAAGCTTCTCCCTCTGGTAACCTACACAAGGTGTGACCTCCAAAATTCAATTTTCTTTGTGGGAGGCAGGGGAGTGTACATTCTCCAGAGGGAAGCTTATTTCTTGTTAAATTGACTTGCAGTGACATACACTCTGTTCTGCTCGGCACTGGCCAGCCATTGCAGATGCCTTGATATTATTAGAGCAATTCCCTTAAAGCCATTACATTTTCTTTCCAGTGAAAGGAACTCAAAGTAGCTGTTTAAAATTTCAGGTCTGTACCTTCATTCTCTGGGAGACTTGAATGGTTACTGTGTATGTGCTCACGTGCACCAAGTTTGCAAAAGATATTTGTGCAGCCGTCCATGAAATGGCTTAATGCACATTTACGTTAGACCCATTTAAATGTAAAGCATCTATCTGTTTTCAAGTTTAGTTTCTACCTCAGCCAAAGGCATAGAGTGAAACTAGACAAGAAGAGGCCTCCTTGTTTAAACAGAGGTTCACAGCACTCTAGTCCTGAAAGCCCTGGTAAGTGCTCTGCGCTTGCACAAGTACAAAGCCTGCTAAATCTTGGTTCCTTGGCTTAAAAATACCAGAAATGTTTCCAGATCACAGAGGTAGACACAGTTGATGGGGCCACATTTTGAAGCTGTTGATAGGCTTTGAAAGATGAATCCATAGTACAGAAAGCATAAATGGGCTGATTCTAGGCAAGCAATATCGAGTTAAAAAATATACCATATGCTGTGTATTTACACAGCACACTGAAATTTACTGTTAAAGTAGTGTTTCTGTCATCCCCACTGAACAGATGGAACAACTGAGGCTCTCAGAGATTGCTTTTTCCAGGGTAAATAGCAGAGTTCGAATTCAGGTAGTTTCCAAATTCTTCCTCCCTCCCCCTTATCGCTCTCCATTTCTTCATTCTGAGTTACAGCTGTAGCATTTGCCTGTGTCTGTTTTCGGCACCTCTCTTTTTCTGTTCAGCTCATACTTTCAGGGACCATTGTGTCCCACTCCCAAAATGTTTGCTCTCTGGTAGATTTCACGACAAAGGTGTAGACTGAGGCAGACAAGGAGAAAGCTAATAATGACTTTAAGGCATCACCCTTTTCCTTACATTATTTTTAAAGATACAAGTACTGAAAACCTCATAGTGTGACGTCCCCAGAGAATGATAGTGTTTCAGGAAAACCCAGTGATGTAGTGGCAGAGATGTTAGAGAAACAAGGAAGTGTCCTACCTTATATCCGCAATTTCTCGTTTGGTCTCTAACAACGAAGCCTTAAATGATTACTTCACTGGGGTTATTCTTGTTTTTAGAAGAGTTGATGAAACGAATGACTTAAATAAACCAAGAATTATTGTAAGAAAAAAAGCACTCGTGTTTGAAAAGTCCAGGAATTCTCATTAGCTAGTGAACAAATGCAGCAGAAGACGTTGACTGAAAAGAACTCATGTTTTTACTTGCGTAGCTAGCAGTAAGGGGCTTATGGTTATTTGCCCGTCTGCTTGTTTGTTAACGGCCTATCCTTTGCACAGCCTTTCCTGGGAAGCTGGTGCTCACGGTACTTAGTTGTGACCTGGGATAATATTTATTGAGATGAATGAAGCGAGTTTTGTTTGCGTTAATGTGGGTAGGTGCTGAATTCATTGATAAGTCTGGTTAGAGAATGTGGGCTTTGGTTAAAGCTTCGCTTCACATATAATGTGGGACCGCAGAAAGTGCTGCACCTCTGTATTTCGGTTTATTTCTGGGTAACACATGAATAGTGTACCGACCTCATTCCGGTTTTCAGTTTATCCATGCGGCAAATGCCTAGTGATTTCTCGGCGTGTAACAGCTTTGCTGTAGATGCTATGGGCTCCTGAGCAAATTCCTGGCCAATGAAGTTCGCTGGGAAGCACCTGGGAGCTGGTGATTTAATGAATGTGAAGTGCTTAGCATGTGTCGTGACACCTTGCAAGAGTCACACGGTGTTCGCTGTTGATGTGGTGCGTTCATTCAGAGACTGTTCGCTGTGCGTCTGCCAGGTACAGAATGGATTGGGGCAGAGAATAAGTGCGACGTGCATTTTAATTCAGTTCTGTACCGTTCAGTTCAGTTCTATTCAGTGCAGCTCAGTTCCGTTCAGTTCAGTGCCCTAATGGCAGAGGGGGCTCCAAAGAGAAATGTCAAATACAAGATCTTTCTCTCAAAAGGAATGTAATGTTGACATAGTAGGGAAAAAATACTTGAAAAAAGTCCAATTTCTCAAAAGAAAGTGGGGCATACAAATGTGATTTTAGGGGGCTGGGGATATAGCTCAGTGGAATAAGCGCTTGCCTAGCAAGCGCAGGGTCCTGAGTTCGATCCCCAGTACCGCAAAAAAAACAAAAAAACAAAAAAAAAACAATGTGATTTTAAAAAAGGCCCTGTGCTCACACTTTTTAAAACACTAAATTCCTAGGGAAACAATAAAGGAAAGAACAAAATGCTTAGATATGTGTAATAGAAAAATAATGTTTTTAAATTGAGCCTTTGAAAGCTTACAGACCCTGCGCACCCTAGACATGAGGTAGCCAAAAATTAACTGGGGGAAAATCCTTGCAATCAATGTCTCAGTAATGCAAGACAGATACTGTGAGAGGAGGAGTGTGGCGCGCTTGGCTTTCATCAAAACATGCTCAGAGATAAAGGGAGATAAACAGATTGTAAATGAATCTTTGCCCCTGGTTTTGCTGAGTAATGTTCTTGCGTTCAGCCTCTATCAAGCAGCGCGCACACGGCAGAGGTAGCAGGTCAAGGAGCAGCAGGTGTACAGGGCACTGCAGACCTAACCAACGGAGGAGGTGCAGGTACATCACCAGCCCCAGAAGGCTTTCGTCCAGGTGTACAGAGGAAACTTGGTGTGTCAGTGACAGCAGCTTAGCCCTTTGGTGGGATGTTGCCTGGTGTCCTAAGAGCTCCTGCCAAGGACAGGATTTCAGGAAGGACGCCGACTCAGCAAACCTGACCCACATCCATGTGGGTGACGGGGAGATCGGTATCCAAAGCAAACAGATTATAGTAAATAATGACTTGTTTTGGAGAAAAGAGGAATAATGCATTTGAGTTAAAGGAGAAAAATGTGTCTGCTGTTACACTGTTACAGAAAATGTAATTGTAAAATTTTTCAAAAAGCCTAATCAAGTAGCAAGTCCTGGTTTCCCCCATTCACAATTTTTTGTTGTGAATGGGAAGCTGTCCAAGAAACAAGAGACAGGAGTGGAGACCAGTAGGTACTTCTGGGTAGACGAATGGGTTCTTCAGGAAGTGGTTTGGGGAGGGTCTTATTTAACACTTCTGCGCATGTTTACAGATCATAGGCAGCTCCTATGGTGAGTAAAAACCAAGCTACAGAATATCTTAACAGACAAGCTAAATGGGAAGAAAAATAATAGGGGATTAAGGTCAAAATGGAAGTTTGGAGATAAGTGTACTTGGAAATAGTAACCGCAAGTACACTCACAGGAGGTGGTTTTAAATTCTGTTCCCATCAGCAGACAACAAAACTGGCTAATATTTCTCAACTCTCTTAAAAAAAATGTCTACCAAGTTAAAGTCGACATTTAAGAAAAGTACAGTCCAAAACTGCATTAGTGTCATACTATTTTTAAAAAATGTATAGTTGGATATATTTATATAAATCTTCTATCTATGTTTATCAGCCTATATGGAGAAAAATATGTATCAAAGGATTAGTAGTGCCTATCTCTGGCTATTTCAGAGTTGCAAGTGACGTATATTATCTTTTTTTATAACTTAGGTATTATTCAAATTTTTCCACAACGTTGATATATTGTTCTTAGAAAAAAATGTTATGAAGAAAAAGTTTTACTATTTTTCCTTTGGTACTGGGACTTGAATTCAGAAGCTCGTGCTTGCCAGACAGGCACTGTGCCTCTGAGCTACTTCCCCGGCCCCAAAGTTTTACTCCTGTAACTGAAGATTTCATGTGATCTTACTATAAAGAGAAGCTCATTTGATGGTGATCTTGTCTTTGTCTTCAGGACTCTGTGGTTGAAAATACTTTTGTCCCCCACCGCACCCCCATGTCTTCTCTGAAGGCCGGCGTGCTGAAATGACTCTCTTGTGCTTGGCATTAGGGGCAAGAACAGTTGGGAATGAACACCAGGTGCTTTCCTGCACAGTGTGCACGGGGAGCCCTGGGAGGGCTGTGTTTTTGCCGTCAATCTTAGGGCATGAAGAGCCAGGTTATGGAAGCATCGCTGATTCATTGCTGGAGTGTGAGCCGTGTGAGGGCAGGGACCAAGCCTGTTTCTCTCCTTGCTGGAAACACAGTGCTTGCCTTGGTGCCTGGCATGGGGGGCTCTACCGGTCAGTCATGGCCAATGCCCTGAGCTGCATGAAAGGGCCGAAAGCTCTCACACAGTCACAGAAATGCGAAATGAGAAGAGCACCACTGTTCTGTCCTCTGAGGGCCTGTGATCCAGTCCTCATAATTTAATTTGGATCTGTAAGTCACCCTGATGCCCCGTGTATCTCGGGGCCCGTGGGCCACAAACCTGGTTTGTGTTGGTCATCTTGGATTCTCCAGCTTGTTTTTGCCTTGCTCTGATTCCTGTCCCTGACGTGTTATCTGTTACTGCGCCTTGTCTCTGTGCTTGGGGACCGGTATTTTTTCTCTTTCTTGGCTGTAATTGTTCCTCTCTCCCCGGCCATGGCTTAGGTTCACCCTTTGTTTCTCACGTGGACTCCAGTATGTATGGCCCCGGTTAGCTCTGGCCCTGTTCAATAAAACTAGACTTTTTGCATTTTATATCTATTAAGTATTTCTATTAAGTATTAAGTATTTTTATGATCTAAATATTGGTGTCCGCTGGGCCCAAATTTCCTATTAGAACCAAAAGCCTAAGTGATAGCATTAGGATGTGGGGCCTTTTGAGCCCGGCCCTGGTGAATAGAATCAGTGTCTTCAGAGGGAGCTTCTTGCCCATCTACAAGTGAGGATGAGGCAGCAGGGTGCCATGTACAAGGCAGAGAAGGAGCCCTTGCCAGGCACCATGTCTGCCAGCTCCTTCTCTTGAGCTTTCCAACCTTTAGAGCTGTAAACAATATATTCCTATTTTTTTGTAAAGTACACAGTCTTAGGTAGTTTGTTGTAGAACCCTGAACAGATTAAAACTAATGTTAACACTTGATCCCCAGCTGGGATCTAGGAGTCTTTGTGTCTCATTCTCTGACGTCAGCCTAATAAGGTGATGTGGTCAGAATATTCAGTAATATACTTGGTACTGTCAGAGAGAATCTTAGCCACAAAATATTATGTCTTTTTCCTACTGGACTTTGGTGTGTGTGTTAGAAGCCGGCCGGTTAAGCTGGAGGAGACTAAATAACTAGCTCCAGGTCACACAGGTCGCAACTGATGGAGCCAGAATTAGAACACAGGAGAGCCAAGCCCCCAAATCTGACAATGTGCCATGGGAAATAAATGCAACCTCTCACCAGCGGGTAGAGATGAAAAGCCATGCAGACAACACGTGGAGGGGAGTCTTTGGAGTCTTTAGGGGCCTGGAGCTGGTTATCGTCTCCTCCGGCCTAACTGGCTGGCTGACGTGTACCAAGTCACTTGTGTTCGTGCAAGTCTTGCTGTCCTTCTGTCAGGAAGACAGGTACGAATGGAGGACTCGAGTGAGTGCCAAGATTGTGGCCGAGACCTGGGGCAGTAGCTGTTACCTGGCGACAAGGTATAGAAAGGAGCTGTGGCTCCGAAGGGAGCTGTGATTGCAGGGGCAGGAGGTGGTTACCTACCGGAGGCTCTTCCTGTTTTTAGAACACCCACCACCATGCTTCTGTGAGCCAGCCCATAGGACACGCAATTGAGAAGGCTGCAGGTCAGATGTTCCTCTCGAGAGCTCTGGATGCCGCCCACAGCACACAGCTCTAGGGACAGGAGGTGGTGTCCGTACGTGGCAGGTGTGGGGCCCTGTAGCTGCGGAGCCTCCTGCCCCCAGGAGCCCGGTGTGACTCCCGTCTCCTGTCCTGCATTCCCACTGCTCAGCCTTACTCTCTGTTGCCAGAAGGACACAAAGTAAAATTTAAAATAGGTTAAAGAACATGTGGGCATATGGGTGGATAATTACCAAGCACTGTGTTGTTAGGCAAAACTAATACTGGGTGTAAAATCTTTGATAGTCTTTGAAAGGTCACAGATGCAAGAATTCTTAAATCCAGGATTGTTCATCTATTACTTTTTGAAATCACGATTGCTACTTGTCTAAACAAATACCTTTCAGTACTTCAGATGATTAAATAAGAATGAGGTTAATGTGTTTGAGTAGTAGAATTTTGGGTCAGCATTTTCAAAAATATTTTCCTCATATTTTTGTGCCCTAAAAGCAAGAAAAATAAATACTGCATTTATCTCATTTTTTTCCTTTTCATTGCCAAGTAGTATGAATTAGCAAATTTACACATTATTTAAGTTTCCATTCAAAACACCTGGAAGTGCTTGTTCTTCTGTACCATTAAAGCAATTTAGACAATGTATAAACTTGCAACTAACTAACAGCGTTTATTCCCCTCCACATGTTGTCTGCGTGGCTTTTCATCTCTACCCGCTGGTAAGAGGTTGTATTTATTTCCCATGGCACATTGTCAGATTTGGGGGCTTGGCTCTCCTGTGTTCTAATTCTGGCTCCATCAGTTGTGACCTGTGTGACCTGGAGCTAGTTATTTAGTCTCCTCCAGCTTAACTGGCTGGCTGAACTTTAGCCAGCTGGTCACCCATGGTCTTGGTGTCATTTGCCTCAACTATAAAACTAAGGAGCTGCACTAATTAAACTTTAAGTACCCAGGTATATAAGAACTAACATTTTTTGACATTTAAAAGTAATCATTGATGTTGATGTAATAAAACAGTTTTGATTCACCAAAAATGTAGCGTAATTCGGATATATAGACCAAACTAAGTTAAACATACTGGATTCTGATCTTGGCTTCTAGGAGCAGAAGATCCATAATGAATAATTTTAAAAGATTTAGCACATCTCAGAATTTGTTCTTTTCTCACTACAGCATATGGATTTTCACTGTTCTTTGATTTGATTATTCATATGGAATACATTTAATTTCTTAGAGTTTTTCTATGTTGGAGATGAAAAAAATCCACTTTCAAGTATTCTAAAAATATTGCCACTTGAAAATACTGACTTTAATGGAAGTAATATTCTGCATTTATGTAGTAGTTTTCCATAGAAGATCAAAAGCATAGTATTAGAAGTACATGGTTTTTCTTTTATGTATAACTTCAGAGAAAATTTTTCTTTTATCAAATTCTTTTAATTTAGATTCCCAGTCACTCAACCGAGTGAATTTACAGAGGCTGTCACAGCAGCTCTGACTTCCTCAGTCAGATGTATCATGTCAGGAATGTTCTTCTGACCTTTATTTCTCAGTTGACAAGCCTTTATATCCTTCAAGGGCCGGCTCAATATAGCCTCCCCACAGAAATCTCTTCTGGTGCCTCCATCAGTCTAAATTTTACTTGTACCTGTATTTTGTCTGGATGTGCTGTGTTTTACATTCTTGTTATTTAATGACATTTCTCTCGGATGCTGAGCTGAGCACACTGGCGTGCAGAGTGAGCTCTCAAATATGTAACTAGAAGGACAAGCATAATGGAAGATGTACAGACCCCGAGGTATCACAAAGCACTGGTTTAGATGGAGGGGGTAGGTTTATATCATGTGGTAACTACGAACTAGTTTTGATTTCTGCATTTCAGGAAAAATAAAAGAATGCCACACTCCATGGAGGTCCTCCCTAGGACCTCCCTGCCTCTGTATCCTAGAACACCTTCTAGATGTGGGGTTCATCTTCAAATTGACTCTAACCCTTGAGCAGCTGATGACCTAGACTCTGGAAGGTTAAATGACATCTTCATAGGTGGAGGTAAAAACGTGTCAGCCTCACACTTTTATGCTGAGCAGTACTGTGCTTCTCAAAGTGTAGAGGCAATTTCTATTTCAGGGAAGAAAAGAATTGTTCCCCTTCCCATTATCCTGATTTAATTATTCATGTGTAATTTCTTTGCTGTTGCCTTTTTCTCTAGGTCACATGGTGGCTACTGAGTTATGCGTATAGACTATGTTGAATGCCTTTGGTCCTTGTCTTAATAGAATAAAATGGAGATAGAGCAAACTTTCTGTACATAGGGTTGTATACTATCCTTCTATGTTATTGAAAAACCCCTTCATCAACCAGTTCCCATAAAGCCCCTGAAGGAGTGATGTGCATAGGACTGGTACTTTTTAAACAGAGAGCTAGGCAAGGCTAGATCTGTTCAGTGTCTGTTGGCTGGTGTTCTTCCTGTTCATTGCCATAGATGGGAAGGACAACCAGGGAACTTCAAATGTTTTAAGGAACACCAGGTGAGATATGGCTGGGTCAGCATCAGTTCCAACCCAGTTCTGAGAAACAATTCAAAGTTCACCTTGTCCTATTGCCCAGTGGTTTCTTTCCTTTGTGGGGTGACAGGGGTATGGGCACACTGGGCAAGGGAAAGCCAACATGGTGCAAAGATAGTTCCCATTCGTGCTGTTCACAATCTTAACTTGCTAACTGAAGGGCATTATATGTCATCGACTGGAATGGCATTTTAAAGAAATATGCAGCCTGCAGTGGTAGTTTCCTCTTAGGCTGGGAACTGTGCAGAAGAGACCATGGTAGCAGGGCAACATTTAGCTAGGCCATTCCCATCGAAGGTGTGCAGAGTGCTACAGCATCTACAAGATGTTGCAGGAAAGCAGCAGACTCACTCTGTATAGCTCCTGGCAGCGCTGACACTGCCTGTGGATTTCAGATTGCTCCCGGAGAAGCAGGGTACTGAATAAGACTGAGCCTGGGAAATGGAAAGGGAAGGAGGCAGAGAAGGCACTGAAGGGCTGAGAGGACGGAGACTGTCCCCTGATAGTCTGCCGATTTAAGAAAACTTTCTGGTCCTGTCTGGCTCTAGTCCTATCAAAGGGGTCCCTAAAAATAATTTTAAAAAAATACATTTAAGGAGATCCACAAGCCTCCATCTGCCTTTGATTATCTCCAGTTGCTACCATTCCTACCGTTATAGCCACTGCCTTGGCAGGTTGCTGCCTGAGCCTGGCGTCTAGAAGAGCAGTGTTTAAAGCCTCCCCAAAGGAAGGGCATGCACAGCAGTGTAGGACTCCAAGCGAGATGCCTTACGTTTCCGGCAGGGAAGTAAAAATTGAAGGGGGGTGAGTGCAGGTAAAAGGACTGAGACGTGGACACAGAGGCGGTTACTTCTTTCTGATGTGCTGTGGAGAGCTGGGGTCTTTCCCACTCTTACCTAAACTCTCATCAGGCCGTCTGCTCGCTATCAGCACCAGTCGGTTGTAGGACTTTGGCTAAGCCGCTTCGCACTTTGGAACTTCAGTTTCTTCCTTCCTAAATGTTGAACAGCGGCACTTGCCGTGCAGGATCTGAAAGGAGAGACTGTTGCAGGGATGCTGCAGGATGGGAAAATGCATGATGGTCAGAGACGACAACGAGTGTGCTTGGGAAGCCAGGGGTCAAATAATGCTTTCGTTCTTGAAACTGCGAGACTTCTCAGAACTTCAGTAACCGAATGCCCTCTAAAAATATCAGAGAGGAGGCACACTGTTCAGTGAACCCGAGACTTACGTGCAAGTGGTACCCGTCATGAAGGCTCTCCTTGAGATCAGTGTTCTGTACCACACAAAATATAGACTGAGCCATATTTTGATGTCTGAGGTCTTTCTGGGTTTTAAATTCTGTGAATCTCTATCTAATTTATCTCTTTTTGTGTTTCTTTTCTAGCTAGCCCCTTTGCCTTTCACGCACAAGAGTTTGTGTTGCCTGCAACCTTTTATCAGAAATGTGCTGTTAGAAAATCCATCCTTCTGCTTTAAGAAAAATACACAGGGAGTTTCCCCTTTATTTGTTTAGTACATGTGCTACCAAAGTGACCATTCGCCTTTATTTTTTTACATTAGACCACATCAAATCACAGGCATTGAAAATACAAAGAATAAGTTTCCCCAGCTCATGCACGTACACAAGGATACCCTAACAAAAATATTGAAACATGTATATCAGTAGAGTGGATAATATTTCAGAAAACAGCAATTCATAGAAGGCTCAGATTTCATTCTGACAGAGACATTGCTGAGCAGGGCACTGTGATTAATGCTAGAGCTGTGGTGAAAAGATGAATGTGGCAGATGTACAGAGTGTGTGCTCTTCTGCCTTCATCCTTGGGGCGGTAGGTGTTTACCAGCCCAGCCACACTACGATCAATTTTTTACCTTCTGTTTGGCTTGTGCCAGATCTACCTTTGGCTTGATGAGGAGCAAGCAGAAGCTGTAGAGCTTTGCAGGTGTAAGTGTGGGAGTAGAGGCAGGTGCAATGTCCAGGGCAAGTCGTGGTGATGTCTAGATTGCACCTCCACCTACCGAGATAGCTGCCCTGTCGGAGGGTATTGGAGTAGGTGAAGATGGCGTCATCCCTTGGGCAGAAAGAGAGTGAGGATTCAGAATTTACTCTGTACTTCTTCACTGCACCTTTTGAGTTCTCTGGAATTAGAGTAATTAAATCTCTGTGGATGGTCTGGAGCCAGCATGTCACAGTAGTCTGTGAGTTTGGTTTTCTTCATATGTTTTTGAACAAATAATTTTTCAGGTAATGTTAGAATGCAGAAGCTAAAATCTGATAATTTTCCTTTTACTGTACATTTTATTTTACATGTTGTATTGTTGCAAATATTTGGTCTTCTACCCTCTTAAAATTTTTTTTAAAAAATCTTTTGTTGAGCCAGATGTGGTGATGCACACAATTCTAGCACTCAGGAGGCTGAGCAGGAGGATTACCACAAGTTTGAGGCCAGCCTGTGCTACACAGCAGCACCCAATCTCGAAAAACAAACAAAACAAACAAAAAGAACCTTTGTTGAATTTTGTGTCACTTGAATTCAAGCTTACTTCTGATGAAGCATTAATATTCCTATCTAGTTTTTCTCCAATTGTCTAAAAACTAAAAATAGAGCATAAGATCTTGCTACCCGCCTTCTGTCTTTATATCCCAAAGAAATGAAGTCAGTGTGTCAGAGCGATACCTATGTGCCTGTGTTTATCGTAGCACTATTCAGTTAGTTAAAACAGAAGCAGCTCAAGTGCCATCAATGGATGAATGAACAAAAAACATGTGAAAAAATATGTATATTTATTTCAGCCAGAAGGAAAAATCAAACCCTGGTTTTTGCAGCAAAATGGATGGAACTGGAAGATATTATAAGGGAAATAAGCCACACACAGAAAGCCACACATTCTCTTTCATAGGTACAAGCTTTAAAAAGTTGAACTGAAAGTAGAAGGGGGATTTCTGTAGATAGGAGAGCATATGCTTGAGTATGTGTGCATGTGCAGGGGCCGTGGGAAAGGGCGGTTGGGTGTGATCACTGCCTGTGTGTAAATGTCACACCAAGTGTCATTAATATGAACAGTGAGTACTTGTTAACAAAGCATCCAAGGCAACGAAAAATTCTGTGGCACAAAACTAAAATATAAGAGTCCCCAAATTGGGATTAGTTGTGTCCACTTCATTAAATAAAGCTCCAAATTGCATTTTGAAAATTGATGAATCATTGATAAGTGTGTTTTGTCCAAGTGATAAACGATGCTGTATGATACTGGCTCATTTCTGAGATCTCATGGGGTGTTGGCCTCATGGACCTGAGATTCCCTACTGAATTACACCCATTTTTGAATTCAGCTCTCCCCTTTTTAGAAGCCACCTTTTCTGTTCCGTTTAACGTAGATGATGCCTTCATTCATCACTTGTTACAAGCTCCAGCCCAGAGTAGGTGCTTGATAGATACTTTGTGAGTGGACTCTTCGTAGTCAGTCAGTATTTGCTAAGTAAATGAACAGATGAGCTAATGAGCAGTGCTTATTATAATTGTCTCTCCTTTCATGCCAGTAATGTGGCGTGGTCTTCCACAACATTTCACTTAATAATTAAAAGTAAGTTCCTTGTAACTCACAAACTCTGATGCTAATTAGTCTTTGATGTTTATTTTTCTGTTTTTAAAGATGCACAGATAAAGTTAAGACTTCTACATAGAAACTTTTGTACAGAATTCACAAAGCTGAGCAGAGGTGTCTGTGTGATTGATTCTGAAATGGAGATGCTGTTTGAATTTTGAGAGGCCCGAGTCTTCTTGCATAGGACTGAGATGCTCTGTGAGACTGAACATATGTTCTGTAAAAAAGCTTGGTAGGGTTTGTTTTTGTGTGCTACAGCATTTGTCCTCTGAAATGCTTAATTATTTTATGGGCAGAGAATTTCTGTAAAACTGTCTCTACATAACCTTCAAGTCATCTTACGTAAAAAAGGAGCTAGCTTGCATTTGGTCTGTACCTAATTTTATGGGAAACAATCTGGATATGTAGAAAGATCGAGGCTTCCAGACTATTTGTTAAGCTTACTGACTAGTACAGTAAGGCTCTTGTAAAGACTGGTTTGGGAGATATTCATAAATACCTCAAGTAGCAAGCAAACATTTATTGCTCACAGTTTTGGAGGCTGGGGAGTCTGAGATCAAGGTGTTGGCAGATCCAGGTCTTGGGTTGTGGATGGCTGTCTTCTCATATCCTCCTAGGTTGACATAGGGAGAAAGAGAGAAACAAGTTCTCCCATGAGTAAGGGCCCTAATCCCATCATAAGGGCCTCACCATCATGACCTAGTTGCTTACCTGAGACCCCAACCCTAAAGGCCATCATATTCATCACATAGGTTTGGGGACAGAGGCCAAAATTTAGTCGCAGCTCAGATACGTGTTCCTCTCTTTCTGGATGGGGGAAAGGAGTCTTCTGTGTCTTTGTTGTGTTCCTCCGTTTCATCAGTTCCCCAACAATTTGAGTGGATCATCACCAACATCATTGCTTGATAAGGTGGAGTGATTTGTAAAAGCACCTGTCCATTTTAATGACCAACTTAATGGCAAAAGAATTGAAATGGGATTTTGCATTGGAATTTATTTTGTTTATTGTAATTTACACCCAAAATGATAGTGTTGTGATTTCCTTTACCATAGTTTTTTGAGCAGGTATTTGTGCCATTTCCTTTTTCTTTTTTTTTGACTGCATATAAAAAACTGGCTTTTACTGATGATTTTGAGATTGTTCACACTGAAACAGAGATTATAAGCTTAAGTTTAAATAGCTTTGAAATCTTTTAAAAATAATTACATCTTTCAGTATTGCTTTGGGCCAGGGATGCAGCTCAGCAGCACAGCATTGCGTGGCAAGTGCAAAGCACTGAGTTCGATTCCCACTTCCCACCAAAAAAATGCCTTAACACTGTCTACGTTTGAACATGTCCAACAGTTAGAACAACCTAGCATTTCATATATTTGCCAATGAGAACACAACATGTACCCTTTTCTGGGTCCTACTCAGGAATATAAAAACAATATGTAGGATGGAGCATCAATTCTCATGGAAGTTAGAATTTGCTTAGCTTTGCTCCTCCTGTCCCCTGTGCTCTCTTCCTTTCCTCCCTTCTCTCCCCTCCCCTCCCAGTCCCTTCTCCTTCTTCTCCTCTTCCTCCTCCTTCTTCATCTCTGCCTCTGCTCATCTCTGTCTCTCTCTTCTAAGTTGGGCGCTGTTGGAAAATGTGACATTGAGGGATGAGCAGATTAAATGATTTAAACAATCTGTGGCTACGGTGAGAATAAGTAACAGGAAGGTGAGGTTGGAGGTAGGGAGATTACTATGGCAGTAATTCAGAGGATGTTGGCTTAGATCTGTGTAGCTGCAGTGGAGGTGGTGGAAAGGGCCTTCTTGGTTGAAAAGAATACAGGAGATGAGATTTATGGAAGGTACAGTGTGGGGAAAGAACGAGAAAGCAGTGTCAAAGATGGCACCAAGTTTGGGCCTTGACCACTAGAAGGATGAGGTTGTCATTTACCCAGATGCAGAAACTGAAGAGGAGTAGATGTGGAAGAGGATCAGATAACCTTTGGGCCCCTCAAGTTTGAGGGGTCTGTTCGGTTTCCAAGTGGAGATTCAGGGGTGATGTCTGGGCTGAAGGTCCGATTTGGGGAGCCTTGCAGTCTCTGTAGAAGCCATGAAATGGAGACAGATCCACAAGAGTGAAGCAGTCAGGTCTTTGTATCAGCAACACACTGAAGATAATGAAGTTGATGTTGTGTGGTCCCTTATTAGCGGGTGCAGAGAAAAGTAGGAATTGAGAGACTAGAAGAGATGCAGGCTTTCAAGGAAGGTGTGGGAGTGGAACTGGTCCCTGGAGATGGCTAGGGTTGGAGGGGTAGATGAGGGCGGGGAGGGCATTTTGGTGAAATGACTAAAATTAACTCTGAAGTTTTAGTGGAAAGATGGGAAGAGAAAACACGCCAAGGTCATGGTGGAATTGTATCAGGCGGGAGGAGTACCGGGTGGAGTCTCTGCTTGGTGTGTTTCCCAAGATCGTGGTGTGCAAGTGGTGACTAGACCCCTGGCAAAGCTGTGGCATTGCCCGGCGCTGCACTCACAGCTTTCCCTGCATCCCTGCAGCTGCCACCACCTTGCTTTTTGCAGTAACTTGAGCCTGACATGTGGGGAATCTTAAGTACATATGTTATCAAAACAGATGTTTCACAGACTTTAAAGACTGTGAGGAGGTCATCTCAGTGTTCCAGAAGCAGCCTGAAATTTGAATTTAGTTTTTCTCATAATTCCATATTCTCCAAAGTAACTATGTAGAAAATTTAAAATGTATTAGCAGCTTTCTCCTGTTCTTAAATTTGAGAGAAATGGCAATTTTAGTAACCTAAAAAAATTATATGCTCTGTTACCTAGAGGCAGATTATTGAATAATTTTACTTGCCTGGTGTAAATCTAAGATATGTATGTATTTTACCACTCTCTCTGGAACTTTGGAGTCATATTTTAAAAAGGAAAAACAATCTGCATACTTTTTGATACAAAGTGATAATTAAATGCAAAAATACCTCATAAAAATAATACAAAGCATGCTGATCTCAGAATGATGGTTGGAGACATTTTCCACCTTGTTCCCTCTCCCTCTACCTTTTCCTGAAATCTGTATGCAAACCCAGTTTTGTTACACTCTATGCAACAGTTTCTTAGGAGTGACGAATGTGAAGGACTTCAGGAAAACTTTCTGAGAAGATAGGAACAAATTAGGTGTTTCTTTGCTCACTTTCTTTGGATGCCAACAACTTGGTGGGACAGTCATTCGTCTGGAATGACCGAGTGTGACAGTCCATATCCCCATTTTCCCTTTGGCCTCCAGGAGGTACAGAGTGCAACTCCAGCACGACCTGACCGCCTGCCTGTATCTACTGAGTCCTGTAGGTGCTGCCTGAGTCAGAGCCAGAGAAAGAACAAGTAGACCCTCTCACACTGTCCAGGTGAGCTCCGTCCTGCATTCCACACGTGCACTGGCCAGAAAGCAAGGCCTCGGCCTATGTGGCTACTCCAGTTAAGAATGTGTCTCATTCAGTGAAGAACCTGCATTTTAAATTTGTTTCCTTTTGATTATTTTCAGTGTAAGCAGGCAGATGAGGCTGTGGGCAGGATTCACTGTACACTAGTGATGGCACAGCCCAAACTGACAGCTCATCGTCTCGGGGTGGTGCACAGTGGGCAGATAGAGGCCCATGCTGCCCTCACTGGCCCTCTCTACCACCCTGCTGAATGGCCACAAGCAGAAGTTCATGTAGGGAAATAGCACTGTAGGTTACTTTTAATAACTGGCTCTCACGTGGGACTTTATGAATTCCCTCCCTCCTATCCTTGTACCCCTTGACTAGGTTTCTGTGGGTATCGGCTGGAGTGTGCCAGCAGCAGGGGACTAGAGGTAGGGGGAAGGTGTACGGAAAGGTAGAAGGCTGTTCTGTGAGATGGGGCCATTGTTATGGTCTTAAAGGCCGCTTTTCTCACAGAGATACTAAAAAGTAGCCTATTTGACTATTTTTCACTGCTTGAGAAAGAGAATAATCTTGGGGTGCAGACTTTGGAGGTTATATTGGCAGATACTAGTCAGTGCCTGGAAAGTGGGAATGTTGTGAAAGACCCAGTTTCATGTGTTGAGGATGACTGCATGTTCTTAAGGCCCACTTTTCAAGTGTTTTTGAGTTTTTAAAAATTAAAGCTTGTATTATTGAGGGCATACTATGTGTCTTTACATATATATAGACTGTGTATGTATTGCTTTGGGGTAGGGGCATTAAGGAGAGGGACAAATAGCACAGGATATTACAGCAACTAAGGTAGGCTCACTGTGAACCAGTGGAGGGTTGAATGCGTGATCTGGTCACAGAGTGGACCCAGCCTGGGAATTCTGTTGTGAGCATTGGTCCGCCAGGAGCATTAAAGTCATGCTTCTGGAATGTAGTGGTGGTAGGAGATAGAGAAGAGAGGTCTTTTGCCTCTGAAGCAGTTTTACATCTGAAGTGACAATCTGACGGCTGCTTGTGAGTGATTCTCCTCCTGGACCAGAAGCCACACTAGTAGGACTTGCTGAGGCAGGTATTGAAAAAGATTTGTTGATTGATACTTCTGTGGTCGTTCTGCCACTCTCACTCATAAAACTAAATGGAACCTAAGTGCCAGGGACTATGCTTCAGTTGCCATCTAAATGAGGAGGGAAAAAATGTGTACATGGAAGAAGAAAACTAACAATAAAACACACCACGAGATAGATCCCCAGAGCAGTGCGGACAGTAAATACCATAGCCAGCGGTTGTCTTCAGATGTGTAAAGGACTGTGCGGTGAAGAGGTACTAGTCTTTCCCTCTGGGGCTCGAGGAGGCAAAAGTGATGGTGTTTGTCTTTAATTAAAGAAGCGGGTTTTGAAGGCCTATTTATGCTGAGTACTCTGGGGACAGAGAATGATTTGGAGCGGGACAGTGAGTGTAGAATATGAAGATGTCACAGTGGCTGCAGGTGACTGGGAGGTTCATCTCAGTCAGGAGAAGGAAAAGCGTCAGAAACAGGCTGATGTGAGGAGGCTGCCCCAGGGTTCACAAAAGGATCCTGTACACGAAGCGGGGCTGAGGGGGCATATGCTGGCAGAGCCCCGGCTGTCAGATCCTCTGGCTCCTTCTCTTTATGAAAGCTTTCCTATAACACAGTCATACCCATGGGTTTAATTTTTGTGCTTGGCTGCTTTGACCCAATCGTGGTAGAGCTGAGTGTTGTAGTTGAGACACATCAATTGCATGGCCCACAAAGCTTAAAATGTTTATCATTTGGCTCTTACAGAAAAAGCCTGGTGGGCCCTAAAGAGGACTGGGTTCAGTGATACATAAAATCCTTTATAAGGACTCAGAAATAAAAAAAAGACTAGAGCCTGGGGGGTTGTCTGGAGAGGTCTTCTTATAGGACGGAGACTGCCAGGTGGACCTTGAAGGAAACGTGGGCCAGCACTAGGAAAAACCTTTCCACAGGACCACTTGGGCAGTCCAAGTCCTTAGGAGAGTGAAGTCACCACTCCACACTCACACATTCCTTCATCGTGTCTCCAGATGGTATGGACAAGAGTATGAAACATTCATTGCTTGATCTTAGTAACTTTAGCACAAATTTTGGCATGAGCCCTTGGCATTTTGATAATAACTTTGCTAGTATAGAAATGCTCATTAAGTTCAATGTTTATAATTGAGTTTTATGGAGTTATTTTAAGTGTAATCATCTCACCTAGACACAACTTGGAATTTATTCACATGTTTGGCTTAATTGTAGGATGTAAGAAATGATTGTTTCATAATGAAAACATCGCTGTGTGTGCGGAAAGTGTCACTTGTAGAGTTAAGGGTAGGATGCACATTACTATTCATGCCTTTTTAATTGATTAGCCTTTAAGGCTTCTGAAAGCCTTTAAAAGTTGTTTTGTCAACATTAGACCAGCTGCTGTGTAATTATGGTAGCTCTTCTTGCAGTTAAATTCTTTTAATAACGTGTTCAATCTGCTGATGCCAAAGTGCTTTGAACCTATGATGTACACTGTAGAGAGGTTTTGTTTTTACTTACAGATGGTTGGTGCTGTTTTTTGGGCAACTCTGTAGAATTTTCACAGAAATTTTAAAGATGAATTACTTCAAAATGAGAAGCAAATGGATTTGAACATCAGGTTACTCCTCCTCCTGCAAAAATCGTTCATATGTGAGTTGAATTTTGAACTTGACTCATAACAACCTAAATATGTTCATTACAAAGTCTCTACCCTGAAACTTCTGTAAGGCTCTTTTCTTTCAGACTCCTCAACTTGTAAATCAAAACTTTCTGGCATTCAGAGATGACGGTAGAAGTGGTCAGGCTTGTGATGAGGATTGCTGCTTTAATGAGGAGCCCTGAGGAGTAGCCTTCTGTGAGCTAAAGATTCCCTTAGCAAACTACATTCGAATTCAGTGGTGTATTCTGCTTTTTTTATGGAGTGCTATCCGGAAATCTGGTGTAAAAATGCAACTGAGGGAGAAGGGCTGTGTTAGCGACACAGGGAAAGCTCGCGTGTCTCTCACCCCCAGTGTGCCCTGCCGCGCATCGTGTGCTGCATGGACAGGTTGCTGTGATGGAGAAGGCAGGTACAGAGCGGGGCTGCAGGGCTGGTGGCAGCAGCTTGATCCTGGCAACTCAGACTACTTTGCTAGCTTCTTCCCTTTGGCACTGTGAGGTAAAAGGGGAAAAACATTGAAGACAGAAGCACAGAAGACTGGATTAAAAAATTGTGGCATTTTTATATAATGGAATATTATTCAGCTATAAAGAAAGACAATTTTGGGAACTTTGTAGGCAAGTGGACAAAACTGGAGTCCATACTCATAAGTGAAATAAATCAGCGATACATGTGCAGGCAACGTATTATATCACTGGTGTAAGAACCCGAGGGTGGGAATATAAA
>PVLD010015468.1:0-48398 GCA_004027595.1 Dinomys branickii | reverse complement strand
GTTTTTTAATTCTTTGTATGTTCTAGATAGAAGACCTTTGTCTGAAGGACAGCCAGCTAGGATTTTTTCCCAATTTGTGGGTTTTCTTTTTACTTTGCTGGTGATTTCTTTAGATGTACAAAAACTTTTCAGTAGGATGAGGTCCCAATTATTGATTCTTTGAAGTGTTTCCCTTGCAGCTTCGTTCTTGTTCATGAAAAGCCAGGAAGAGTCGCTAGCCCGACCCCCCACAGGAAAAGCCCCTGATCTGTATTCATGTCCTGTCCGCTTGCTATGTGACTTGCTTTCCCATTTGATTCCAGTTTACTCAGTCCTACCTGAATAATTATCCTTGCAGTCTTATTGGCTGACCATAGTTTTGTCCATTTCCCCTACCTTGGACCCACCTCACCTCATGGTTTTTTTCTATAAAAGTCTCTAGAAAAGAAGAGTCGGGGGGTAACCCTCTTGGGCCCCCCTTCTGTCCCTCTCTTGGACAGAAACTTTCTTTCTCTCAATAAATATATTCTGCTCTTAACCTCCACTGTTCCTAAAATTCATTCTTCGATTTTAGAGAACATGAACTCATCTCAGATATCATTCAGGTTGGGAGTTTTTATTTTCCTGTATCAGTATGACTCATTTGTGTATTATTGTCAATCACTGTTCACTTATAAAGCACCAAATATGTGTCAGAATTCACAGCTCATACTTACTGTGTCTCACGTAATAAGGTCTGGAAATAAAAATAAACTATTGTCTTAGGTATCTGTAGGGAAAAATGACGATGCTTACAACATAATACGACTCACTAGGTTCTGAACAAGTCTATAGAATTTAGTTACCTCAGTATTCTTTTTTATTAAAAGCATGATCCACAGATATCTTTGTTCTTAAAGTGAAGATATTTCAAATTTAAAAACCTGCATGTGGGCAAATTCTACAACACACACGCACACATGTGCATTAGTACTTGTACACACACACACCTCTGTTTTAAACATTTCTTTAAACTACTTAGAAGCAATGCTCTTTGCTTTGGAAATGAAGATCGGATTTGTGTGGGGCATGGAGGAAGATAACCAGGTTGTGGGTCACTCTTTTCACAGAAATGGTGTTTAGCAAATTCCCTATTACATTACAATCAAGCAATTAGCTTCTTTTTTTTTTTTTTTTTTTGAAGCAATTAGCTTCTATGGCCTCAGGACCTTGAACATCAAAGCAGCATCTAGTCACAGAGGCAGATATCAAACTAACAGGTCCTAGTTGAGTCAACTAATTAAAACCCAAAGCAGCATAGAAGGAAACTTCAGAAGGGTTGTTATATTGTGGAAGAACAGTTCTGAAGTACTCTGGAGACATTTCTAATAACATAGCAAGTAGAAGTTCATCTGGCAGTAAGATATTTGATAACCACAGAGTGAACCTGCTCATAATCAACCCTCTCAGCAGATCCTGGCCCATTTAGTCACTTACAACATATCCCAAGATAAAATTTTAAATAATAGAAATAGGCACTGACTCAAATCTCTAACATTACGAACATTTTTCCCACTCAGCAGTGCTGAGTAAAGCCTGCTCCTCCACGATCCTAATTGTGTCACTGGTTTATTTTGATATCCAGATTTCAATGAGTTGAAGTACTTTCAGTCAAAATGATTGCACTGTGACCTCAAACAACTCAAAATATTGGGTCCTAGCTAACTTGTGGTCTTCCTGGAGACTCAATTACCACCTATTCATTAATATGAAAATGAGTATACTATTCCCAGCAGGAAGCACTGCCACATCAAAGACAGGGGGAAGCACCTCCGTGGGTTTGTGGGATTAAAAGCACAGAGGAGGCAAAGATTTCTTTGTCTTGGCTGTGCAAATGAATCACAGGAATTAATGAAGAAGCCTGAGGCAAATCAAAACAGGAAGTGACATAAGGAAATACGCAGGGCAAATCACTTGCTGCAAGGACAGCTCATACTTACTGTATCTCACGTAATGAACAGTGAGTCCAATGCACACGGCCAGCACAATCAGGGCTAGAAAGCTGATGAGGCCAATAACCCAGGGCTGCACACAAGTTCTTTTCCTGGCCCTCACCACAGCTAGTCTGAGGAAGAAAGTACATACAGAAGAAGAATTATATCACAATGAGCAGCACATCCGTGCTTCAGGTAAAACAAGTACTTCTAAGGGAATAAAGAACATTCAGATAGTAGAACACTACTGGATTTGGAACATACCCTGCTGCCCAGCTCCACGGTAAGTTGTGGTTCATGGTGCCTATCCTGAGGCAGGCATTTTGCCTCAGTCTCCTAATCCATAAAACAGGATGAGAGCAACAGTGCCTGTTGTACAGATTTACTGCAAGGATTAAAGGCACAACGTGTAAAGTGCCTGGCACAGTGCCTGGTGTTTAGCAAGTGCTGTGTAATTAGCTACTTGATATTGAGCCAGCAACAAAAAAGCTATGAAATAGTGTCTGCTTGAAGGCTGTGTGTAGCATTCTGGAATTTTAAACAGGCTACAAAACACATTACAACTCAAACCATTCCACCTTCCAGACAGAATCTCTATTACTATCCTCCTCCTAATTTTATGAATTGTTTCCAAACCAAACTTGGAGGATGCACAAGAGATTACCAGAGTTCTCTTTCTAAAAACCTGAGTTTTTGAGCTATTTATCTTGAAGCTTGAGTGATGCTACATGAACATTTTTCTGCATGAGACGCCCCGAATATTTTCCATTTATTCTGCCTGTAAAAACATGTGCTACTGACACGTGTTTCAGTTGATTTATAGCACTGGGTTTCACTTGATTTGTAAGTGGCTGTTATCTTGGATTATAAGCAAATTCAAAAGCTGCAAAAAATTAAAAAAAAATAGTGAGAGCTGGCTCAGCAGTTTGTCTATGACATCATTATTGAAAATTTCTTGAAATAATTACAGGAAAGAGAACAGAGAAGTGGAAAGGGATCAGAAGGAGGAAGGGGAGACGGGGGGGAGGAAATGGAGGGAACACAATCACAGAATGTGCACACATGTACTCATGTACCAGAACGAAGTCAAATTTTCTGTTAACTAATACGTACTAATAAAAATAAGTAAACTAATTTCTGGAAGTATTTCTTATGCTGGTAGGTCAGAGGATGCACATCTATTTTTTTCTAGAATGCTGCCCATCTGGTGCTTGAAGACTAGCAGGAAATATTCTCAAGGTGGAGCATTTAATTTTGAATAATAAGAAAGGAAATTGAAGAAAGAAAAGTCCAACCCTGTCATTATTAGTTCTGTAAGTTGACATCATTCAAATTCTGATCTAACTTCCTCTCTCAGTGAGTATCTCTCATGAGATAATCATGCTGTCTACTAAAGCATTCTGGGACCTCAGAGGAGATCATGAATATGTGAACTTCTTGTAAACTGCAAAATTTTTCATAATAAATAAATTTTGCTTACAGAAATCAAGAGGACTCATTTTCTGGTGATGCAGGAACAGGAAGTGATGGTATTTCCACATTGGTCTTGGCTACGCTGGAATTACATCCTGGCTGTGTCTAGCTAACTGTGTTTATCTCCTCTATGGCACCTTTTCCCACTGAAGGTGCTGGGTGCCCTTGTAAGCTCCAGGACCACTCTTTGGTTTGCTCCATTATTTCTCTGGTTTTCCGTGGGGCCGTAGCCAGGAAACTATCTTGCCCTCCCCTACTTCTTCCATCTCCAGTTCTCCCAAGTGGGATCCCAAACACCTGTTCCTAGAACGGCAATCACTGCTATATGAAAGTATTCCCCCTCAAGGAGGTTATTCTTTTGTGTGCATTTGTACTTAAGAAGCTCCCTAAACTGGTTTGTATCTCTCCATTTCTGAATGCTTGCTGTTCATCTGTTGCAAAAGAAAGGAGATGCACACAGCAGACATAAACAAGACTTTGGGGAGGGTTGGGTGAGGGAAGGATTTCTCAACCAATGTTAGAGCATGC
The DNA here is from genome assembly GCA_004027595.1 of Dinomys branickii. Lineage (NCBI taxonomy): Eukaryota > Metazoa > Chordata > Mammalia > Rodentia > Dinomyidae > Dinomys > Dinomys branickii. Next base: position 44,445 of record PVLD010015468.1, on the reverse strand, counting down.
CAAGTGAAGAATTTGAATTTATGCTTATAGGAAACATGATCAAATTATCAAATGCACATGACTATTATATAGAATTGTGAAATATCAGACAAGTTGTACTTGTTCTACAGTAATTTAAGGCAGAAAAATAAATAATGCAGCCATTAAGTGGAGGAGGGTAAAACTACATGTGTTCAAATGAAGAAAGTGACTTTATAACCTTTAAGTATGAAAAACGTTGCAGAATAGTATGTATTCTGTGTCACAGTTTTTAAAATAATACTATATAGAGGTGTGCCAACCAAAATATGTAGAAGACATCAAGTGGAATAAAAAATAAAATAGCAATTTTGCATTTTAACTTATATCTTATTTTAGTTTTATGGTGATTTTTTTAAAAACAACAAACATCACGACTTTTGAATTAAATGAGAAAAAGAGAGAGACCTCATAAGGAAAAAGTAACCAAGGAAGCACACGTATGTCTTTTGATAAAGTTCACCTCACAACCTTGTCAAAGGCACCATGGTGCCCTCCCTTCCTGACCCACTTCCTGAGACTGCTTGGTGACATGGTGTCTCGAGCAGTTAGATGGTGCCAAGAAGGTATCATGGGATACAGGAAAGGCAGGCCAGTCAAACCATGGAGCAGACAATGCAAAGGACACTTCTGAGTCTGACGCCAATTTAGGTTTTATACATTCTTGTACTAGTAGATTCAGCTCTCTCATTTTTTCCTCATGAAAACCAAAGACCATAATTCCACATGCCAGGTAACTGAACCCTCCAGTTCAGGTTCTCCTTCACATTTGCAAAGCTCTATCTCCAGTTTTTCTTTAGTTCTTGCTTTTCATCTCTTTCCCCTTCCTTCCCTCCTGACCTCTGCCTCTCTTCTTTCTTTTTTCATTTGAGAAAGGCTTCGGTGTTCTGCGGTCGTGTATGTGCTCTTTATTTCTACTTTGGGTCTCTCATATAAAACATACAACGTGATGTTTAAACTTGTGTGTGTGTGATATTTCAGTTATCTTTATGGTACTGAAGTCCCTCTGTGTATCTACAAATGGCTCAAATTTATCCTTCTTTATAGCAGGCTAGTACTCCACTGTGTATAAACACCACATTTTCTTTATCTACTCATTTGTTGATGTGGATAAAGAAAGTCATATGGATAAATACGGATAAAGGAACTGTATATATAAATGGTAACATATACATAGTTTGTGAGATCTAACTATTATATACTGTGCTGCTATAAACACAGATATGACTGGAGTATGATGATTTTTAACTCTTTCAGGAAGATTTGTAGAAGGGAAATAGCTGAGTCAAATGGAATTTCTATTTTTAGTTTGTTGAGGAATCTGCATGCTGATCTCCACAGCAATTGTAGCAATTCACATCCCCACCAACAACATAGAGAGATTCCTTTTTCTCAGAAGATTTACCTGCATTTGTTATTATTAGATTTTTTATGGTAACCATACCTTCTGGAGTAAGATGGTACCTCAGTGTTGTTTTAATTTGCATTTCTATAATGGCTAATGTTGTTGAATATTTCTTCATGTATTTATTGGGCATTTTTACTTCCTCTAAGAGGACTATATTCATTTCAGCTGCCCATTTTTTATTAGGTCTTTTGGGGGGGTAATTATTTTGGGTTCTTTGTATATTCTAGATGCTAGTCCTCTGTCAAACAAATAGTTGGAAAAACATTCCCACTCTGTAGGTTGTCTCTTCACTCTGTTGGTTGTTTCCTTTACTGTGCAGAAGCTTTTTAATTTGATAGAATCCATTTGTTATCCATGGTATTATTTCTTATGTCACTGGGGTTCTGCTCAGACTGTCTTTATGTATGGCTATATCCTCAAGGGTTGTAGCTGTTTTATCTTCCAACAGATTCAGTGTTTCTGTTTTAACATTTAGCTCTTTCATCTGTTTTGATTTTAGTCTATACACAGTGAGATATATGGGTCTAACCTTAATCTCCTGCATGGGGATATCCAGTTTTTCCAGTACCATGTATTAAAGAGGCTGTCTTTCCTCTAGTGTATGTCTTTGGCCCAGCTGTCAAAGATCAAATAGCTAAATGTGGCTGAGCGTGTTTCTCTTTCCTCTCTTCTGTTCCACTGATCGATATGTCTGTCTTGGTGCCAGTACCATGATGTTTTTTTCACTGTAGCTTTATGATATAACTTCAAATCTGAGATTGTGAAACCTCTTACACTGCCACTGTTACCCAAATTCTTTTGCTATTCTGAGTCTCTTCTGAGTCTATATAAGTTTTTGGATGGCTTTCCCCAGAACTGTGACAAATGCTTTTGGTATTTTGATTGAGATTGTGTTAAATCTGTATGTCAGTTTTGGCAGTATGGCCATTTTGACTACATTGGATTTGCTTATTCAGGAACATGAGGTACATTTCCATTTCAATGTCCTCCTCAACTTCCTTCTTCAGAGTAATGCAATTTTCATTATAGGTACCCTTCACTTCCTTGGTTAGGCTAGCTCTGAAATACGTAGTTTTTCTTGATGCTACTATTAATGGTATTGTGTTCCTAATTTCCTTCTCAGTGAATTAATTATTAATGTATATGAACACTATTGATTTTTTGTGCATTGATTTTGTATCCTGTTACATTGTTGACCTTGCCTATTAATTCTAGGAATCTTGCAGTAAAATTTTGGGGGTCTTGTAAGTAGAGGATAATGTTATCTGCAAGTAATGATGTTTTTTACTTTGTCCTTTCCTACTTGTATTCTTTTTATTTCTTTCTCTTGCCTGATAGCTCTGGTCAATGTTTCCAAGGTACGTTGAACAGGAATGGTGAGACTGGACATCTTTGTCTCATTCCTGATTTTATTTTATTTTTTGAGACAGGGTCTTACTATGTAGTACAGGCTGGACTTGAACTCACTAATTTAGCTCAGGTTGGCCTCAAACTCGTGGGATTACAGGTGTGTACCACCTTGCCCAGCTTTGTTCCTGATTTTAGAGGGGAAACTTTCAGTTTTCCTCATGTAATATCATTTTGGCAGTAGGTTTGTTGTAAATCACTTTTATCAGATTGAGATAAAGTCCTTCCATATCTATTTTCTTCAGGGTTTTCATCATGAATGGATGTTGGATTTTGTTGAAGGCTTTTTCTCATCTATTGAGAAGATTCTATGATTTTTGCCCTTGTTTTATGTGATGGACTGTATTTATTGACTTGTATGTGGACCCAACTTCCATTCATGAGATGAAGCTCAATCATATCGCATTGATTTTCAAGCCAAAGACCCTAATCTATTTTTCTCCCTTATCTTTATTTAGGTATAATTTACCCTTAAATTCTTTTTTTCTCTCTCTCTATCTGCAAGTAATTCAATAGTAAATTGCTCCAAATTTGATATGGCTAGAAGCTGTGCTAAAAAAGTTAGTAAAATGAAAAACAGATATTTCCAGACACTTGTGTAATGAATTCTGTCCTGTAAATAAACAAACACTCGTTCAATCATTTCCAACTGCTAAAACTTATCTGAGTCTCCTAAGTTCACTTTGAAGTAGATTCCCTGAATTCTAATATTCCAGTATTATCAAACTACTTTATTCCTATGGTATTTTTGTCCATTGTGGGGTCACATACAAATAATTAAATAATTAGTGACAAGTTAGCTGAAGATAGTAGTTAAATTATGGGTATATTTTTTAGTTCCAAATTGCCCAACATTATATTATCATTATCACTTCTGAAGGTGTCACTTTTTGGTATAGTAGTTAAAAAAAAATAGTAACAAGTCAAAGGGAAAAAGTTGTCCTACTGAAAATAACCCTCACCATAAGCATTCAAAAATAAGCCAAGGCTCACAGTTCTCAGGAGGAAAGCCTGTCAGGACGAGCTCCCGCACAACATCGGCCAGGAGCGAGTTCCTTCTTCCTCAGAGTGAGCAGCACTGACATTCTCAGTTCTTGTGTACCCAGCTCAGTCTGCTGAGCTCTTCTGATGACTGTACTCCCTCTATCTATAAAGTTGGTGGCTCGGAAGGGTATTATCAGCTTCTTAAGCGAGAGTGCAGCCAACTTTTGTGTGAAGGCCCAGATAACAGGTGTTCTTGGCTTTCTAGGTTACATGTTTCACATCGTACTCACTCTGCCATTGTAAAACAAAAGCAGCAATAAACAATACATAACAAAATAAATGTAGCTGTGTTTCAGAACTTCATTTCTGGAGACGAGAATTTAAATTTCTTACATAACTTTTACTTGTCATAAAATAATTTTTCTTTTATTTTCAACTATTTAAAAATATGAGTTAGAGCCACAAGCCTGTAATTCCAGCACTCAGGAGGCTGAGGTGGGAGAATCATAGTAAGTTTGGGGCCAGCCTTGAGTTCAAGGCCAGCCCAAACTACATAGGGAAATCCTGTCTCAATAAATACATAAATGAATAAATACATAAGTATGTTCTTGGCTCAAAGCATCATCAAAACAGGTGGTGGGTCAGATCTAACCACAGAGGGAAACTCTGTCTCAAAAACAAACAAACAAACATTCTTGTCTCAAAGCACCATCAAGACAGATGTTGGACTAGATCTGTTTCTCTGAGGCATAGCTTTCTGATCATTGGCTTAAGTGACAGCCTACAAGTTGATGCCACTTGAGATGGAAGCTGTTGTGATTCTTTCATGCTCTAGTCTCATCCCCACGGTATCTGACATAGTCTGTCTCCAGTCCCTTTGCCACTGAACTTGGTCTGGCAGTACTCACTTCATTATATCCTGTAGCTTAGTCGTAGAGCTCCGAACTGGCAGCTCAGTCTCAGAATCTTCTCCGTTACAGTAAGCTGTCTTGGTAGAAGTGGTGTAGATGAGGGCTTAGGCTATTTAAAAAAATACTGAATTTTACTTTGTGGAACATTCATATCAGCAGGCCTCGATGATAACTTCACTCCCTGTATTGCTAGGATGAGGCTATAAAAATTTCCATAGAATCAAAATAAAAAGTTTATATGTGTGAATTGATCATGTTTTTATTACTATTTTAAGGAGTAAATACAAGCAAATTATGCCTTATAAAATTACAAATACTATTTCTGTCCTGTCCACAGACACACTGAACACATCTTTAAAATATTTAGTAGCAGTAACTAGGCTCTTAGTTTGACTTATTATGTGTGCACTTCCTATAATGATAATTAGAAACAAAATGTAGCTTTATAATACTTTAGTATGTCCCTCCACACTGGCAAATGGCAGAAATACTATTCTGTAATTTAATGCAGGGGGTATGTAAAGTTATTTAGATACAAAGCACTATATTTTAAAAATATTTGACATGTTATTATTTTCAGATGGCACTAGGAGGCACTATTACTTATAAAATATCTAAAATTTTTAAAATAGTAGACATAACGCTGAATTTTAAAAGATATCATATTCTTTACTATTGCAGTAAATTCTTAGTAAATATTGTGAGTGACAAAAATCCTTGTGAACTGTTAACTTAGGCAGATCTGTAGTTTAACCAATCTTCTATTTATCTAATCATAGAAGTCAAATGATACTTTTCCTCCATGTACTTAAAGAGGAAGTTGTGATGACAGATATGATATCTGGACTTCGCTAGATAGGTATATTATATCAGTTCTAGTAGGGAACGCCTCTGATGGCCATTGTATTATCAAAGTCTTTATTAAATTCTCAACCAGACAGATATTACAGACTGATATTTATATTAATCCCCGACCTCTAGAAATTTAAAAGTACAGATAAATAAGGTACAAAACTATAAAGATATCAGTAAGTAATCAGGTGTGGGTTGATCTACTATAAAATGTAATACATTGTGTGCCTTTCCTCAAACTCTTTCTTGTTCAGGAAAATAAATTGGTGCGATCTAACTAAGCAAGTTTAAAAGCACCTCTTTCCCTGAGCAAACTTGACAGGGGATGTTATTACAGTCAGACAGGGAGCTCTAGACCTGAAAATGTGGAAATAAATATAAGAATTAACAGACAGAGTGCCGATATGTCACACAAAGATATCAGAAGAAAAATGGGTAAGAACCCTGAGCTAGAGACACATCTTTGGCTGCTAATATAGAGCTCTAGACTATCGAAAACTTTTTGTAAAATGATCTGTCTTCCTACAAATATACCTCAGGACTTTTGTCTCGAGACCTCCTGTGAGTGTTAGCTTGATACAGTGCAAGTAGCTCTGAGCTGGGAGATCAGTGACCTGGCTCTTAGTCTTATTTACAACAGATGAAGTTTTTCATTATACATTCACCTTAACTTAATGATATGCAAATATAGTCATACTTTAATATATTAGCATTTTAATGATGTAGTGAAATATGCTGAGTCATATTAGAATAAGTTAGAATTTCTGTGCACATAATACCAAAAAATTATGAGGAAGTATTATTTTATCCAAAATAACCAAGTATTTAAGTTACCAATATCCATAACTCTAATTTACATCTATAAATTTACAGCCACCAAATCTATAACTATGGATCAGCTGAGGTACATAAACATCAGAAACACTTATCCATCAGCTTCCTGTTCACTCTGATGGGCTCTGTACCCGCAACAACTGTAGAAACTCATAGGTGCCTGTACTACCATTTGCTCTTTCTTACTAATTGAATCCCAGTAGGAACATGGCTACGGGGAACACAGTGTCCTGCTTGTGGCTAAAACTCTGATGTACCTTTCATAGCTAGACTATGCATTATTTGGAGCTTAGACACCCTTATTAGGTCATATCTAGAGAGGCATGGTTCATGTTACTAGCACAGTGTGATAACAGGAGTCTAGAAACCCATTTGCTTTGTGAGTCTTCCTTGTTAGCCCCAAACTGCCTGTCTCTAGGCAAGTGAGCTCTGTTAAACCAAGGGAGCACTCCCAATTTCAGGGATCATGATATGACAGAGCCAGGAGGGAGAACTAGGGACTAAAGAACTTTAGAGTCGAGCATTCAGGCCTCAGCTTTGCCCATTGCCAACTGTCAAGCTGTAACCTTGGCTTTCCTTCCCTATAAAGAAAGTCACGGTTACAATAAAATTATCTCCTCACAGAGCTGTTGATAATTAGAAGGAAAGAAACCTATATTGGAAGCGTGTTGTGTGTGTCTGTTATGTGCAAAGAAATCAGGGACTGTTCTTATTCATGCTGTGTATGCTCTCTGAACTTCATTACATGTGCCCAGTCAGGGATTCAGGGTATAAAAACCAATGTTAAAATACAGAATTTCAGCTAGCCTCCAGGAGTGTGTTCAGGAGGTCTATTGTGCAACATGGTTAACAATGTAGCAGATTCTTTAAAAGTAATGGGAGCAGATTTTAAGTGTTCTCAGTGCTAAGACATCTATGTGAGGTAATGTATATGGCAATTAACTCAATTTTGCCATTCTCATATATATATCATCCATATCTTCAAAAAGAGGAGACCCAAGGGAGTTTTTTTGGGAAATTATATATATATATATATATATATATATATATATATATATATTGTACATGATCAATATACTTTTTGTCAATTAAAAAGAGCTGTATAGTTTGTACAAGTAGAGTGGTATTAGTAATAATGGTAACAATACTTCTCAGGGTATATAGTCATCTGTATTAGCTTAATCTTCTATTTGACTATGGTGACTCATTATACAGGCATTCTGGGAACACAGATTCTCTCTCTCTCTCTTTTTTGTTTTGTGGTACCGGGAATCAAACTCATGACCTCACGCTTGCAAGGTAGGCACTGTGCCACTGAGCTACATCCCCATTCCAGATTCTGTCTCCAACATGGATCAGCTCACCCATCCCTATTGCATGGAAATTACCTAATATTGGACAGTTTTAGTCCCTTACTTTGTAGACTGTAGATAGCAGTCCTTGCTGTCTACCATTCTCAAAGATTGATTTCAAAGATTACTTACTAAATAGTATTATTCTTTAAAATAGAAATTTTACATACTTTAACACATTAATATAATTAAACTAGAATAGTAAAATAATCACCTGGGTAAATCAAGGAGACTGTGAAGAACGTACAGCATTGTGATTAAGAATGTATTCTTTGGAGTCAGAAAGACTTTAGTTAATTCCTACTTATGCATGTATTACCCCTGGGCAAAAGTGGTACCTGTCTAAATCTTAGTTTCCTCATCTGTGGAATGGGTATAATAGTATAAACAGAGGCTGTTATAAAGATTAAACCTACATGATGTTTTAGGATGGTAGGTGGCACACAGTATGCTTGAAACCAATGATAGCAATCACTATTTTGGTCTGCAATGACTCACAGTCAACTTTAAACAAAGTGCTAAACACTTCCAAGTTGGCTTTTACAGTTTCAAAAAAGACATTATCTTCCATCTTTAGATAAAAGGTTGCAATTAGTATTTAATGATGCCTGTATGGTATTTTGTATTCCTCTAAGAATAGTTCTGTCATCTCAAAATTATTATTCTAAAAATTTCAGAAATGACCCACCCACAATGAGCCACATACTGTGCACTTCCAGAAGCAAGGTGGTCCAGAGTGGCATACTCCATGTCTTTCCGTGGCCTGTTTTTGTTTCTCAGTCACTGAATCCTTCCCACACTTTCATCCACTGATCTCAGGCCTACTGCCTTGTGACTGAATCTGTAAAAGCATTCCTTAAAATCTCATCCGTATCTTCAAAAAGAGGAGACCCAAGGAAGTGTTCTTGGAAATTTCTTAGTGAAGTTCCATGAAATTAACTTTGACAGAGCCAAAACCAAGACAGGACATCCATTTTCATGGACCATCACAGATCTCCTTCACAGCTGCTCAGCTCATCCAGTTCTCAAGCATATAAGGCCATCAGACATGCTTATACATCTCAGTGCTGGTTTGGAGGCCAAAAGGTACTAATTTTCCTGAGTGTATCCACTCATTCTTTTTATTTTGAATGACATATTTTGAGACAAAGCAAACGATAGCAAAATAACACAGATCTATTCGTTACGGCTACACCTGACCATTGAATTAGCTCCAAGAAATGTTACACTAGGATAAACTCAACTTCTGCAGTTTCACAAGTGCTGTCATCTTCCTTCAGACAGCAAGGATGATGTAACTGAGGAGCTGTACTGCCGCTCACAGGTCACTTTTGGCACAGTGCAGAAATTCAGCCACAGGCTCAATTTATTTAAATACAAAGACACTTTAAAGAAGATTAAGACACTTAGTGCAGTCTTTAAAATGTTTTGAAAGCCCACAATAAAAGTACAATTGTATGCCTGCGCTCTCCCCTACCAGCATCTGTGTGCACACTTTCGTACCAGTCACTACACTATTTTCTTGATGGGCACATGTGTATTTATATTTTCTAATTCTCTTTTATAGTGTAAATTTTCTGAAGACTCCACTTTTATCTGCCACACGGAATAGACAGTGAGCAAAAGGGGAAAGAGCCGAGACTTTAAAACCACATACACCGGGTTCAGATTCTGGTAGCAACGTTTAGTCAGCTTGGGCTACTTTATCTTTAAAAAGGGGTGATAATGATAAACACTTCTGAAAGCATCACCCAAATTCAATAAAACAGTGCTGTATAAAATTCTGCACGACGAGTGTACCCAGGACTTCCTGCCCAGCACGAATTCACTTGGTGCTGTGACATGGCTGGGAGCTGACACAGAAAGAGAAATGAGTACGTGGTAAATGTTTGCAGCACAGTCCCGCAGCCACTCTTGGCCTGTTCCTCAGCGGAGCATCCAAGGTCGCTACGCGCTCATTTCAAGGGATAACACTGTTGTGTTGTTTTACACTAAGATTTTTTTTTTCTGTAAACAAGAAGATTTTTTAAGAAATAAATAGGACCAGCCTCCCTGTTCTACACAAACCACTGAAATAATACGTGCCCTCCCTTCAGTTTCTGTACTTTCAGAATACCCTCACTACCTAATCAGTACTATGTTGCATAAATACTCTTCTTCCCTGGAGCGACATGATAAGGAGCGAGCACCTCCCATTCATATATAATTACCCCAATTTAAATAAAACAAAGGGTGACTTCTTCTAAAACTGGAGCGATTTCATTCGTGCTTTACTTTCTTACAAGTTCCTTTGTTTTTTTATATCCACACCATGTCAGCTCTTCTCAACCTTCAGAGTGAATAAGAATTGCCTGGGAGAAATGTTTTAAAGGAGATTGCCAGGTCCCATCTGAGAATCACTGGACCTTCGGGGATGTGAGCTGGACGTCTCTGCTTTGAATAAGGACTCATTAACTCTAGTTTGGGTATATGGGATACACTTTGAGAGAAAGTTCTTAAGTAAAAATTAAAATTGTGTATTTTGTTTTATTTGAATATTCATTTTACCTCCATCTATCTATTTAAATATGTATAGACATGTAATATAGAGTCACTCAAATCTAACACAGAAAGGCCTGAAATATATTTACATGCTATGTTGAGCTTGGTGAAAACTTTCTTGAAATATTGTCTTTTACAGTAATAGTCTTAAGGACCATGAGGGGAAAGAAAACATACAAAATAATTATGAATTATAGAGAAATACTTACAAAGGGCAGGGATCCTTAAGAAATCTGACTAAATTTATTATACCATGGCACAGTATTAAACTTCTATTAAAAAGCATGTCAAACTTCTGTCAAAGACAAAGCTATTTTCTCTACTAGAGAAAGACTACAGATCGCCCTGAGAGTTCTGTATCTTTTAAACATTTTTCTCTCAAGTTATAAATTCCTAAAAAATAGTATGCCAATATGTCAAAGAGGGTAAATTTTAATCTGCAGATAAAATTATTCTGAATCCATATTAATAGACTAGAGCCCTGTTAGTAGTTTCTCATTTTGAATGAGAACAACAGAGAAGTTATTTTGTGGTTAGGCATTTCACTGGTTTATTTTTAAAATCTGACTATGATAATGTAGGTGTACAATCCTCTTGAACTGTTTCTTATTTTTCATAACTTTTACATTTAAACTATTTCCTTACAGAAATAAATGTAATTTTGAATTGCATGGTTTCAAATATATATTTTTCTCATAAACACCCTCTGAAATAAGGATATTGTATTAGATAGAGTTCAAGTTAAAAACACATTCTGCTGTTCTTGAAAACTTCTTTTTTTTTTTTTTTTGCGGTACTGGGGATCGAACTCAGGACCCTGTGCTTGCTAGGCAAGCGCTTATTCCACTGAGCTATATCCCCAGCCCTGCTGTTCTTGAAACAAACTAAAAGGCAGCTGCCCCCACAGCATGTGCTGCACCTTCACACACTGTGGAGCCCCTGAGAAAACACTGGGGCAGACAGGACGGAAGAGGGGAGCAAACAGCAACATAGAACTGTAGTCTATTTCTTCACATAATGTGTAGAATCTCAAAACTACTTTTCGTTGTTAAGTAGCAGATACATAAATTGGAGGTCTACACATTCCTTGGTGGAGTTTATGCCCTTGTAAACAAGTTACCTTCAGGCAGAAAAGGCAGAACAGAGAAGGGAACTTACGGACACATTGCTGACCAGCAAGGAAGAGCCCTGTGAAGATCGGAGGCTGCAGTGAAGTGGCTCCCTCAGCTCCTTCGGTGACTCTGTAGGCTAGATCGCGATGAAGAAAGAAGTCACTGCCGACCTAAGCAGAACCAGCCTGACGAGTCTCGGCTAGGACAGCAGCAGAGAGTTTGTGTGTCTAGTAGAACAAAGACAAATTCTACAGTGATCAAGAGCAAAAATAACTTATAAACACTTTCTAGGAGTACGAATTTAAAAGCATTTTTTTTCTAATTAACATAGGGTGGAATATTTAGAAGGGTCAGAAGTTTAAATCTAGATAGAATTCTGAAAGTCATTTTACTCAGCCTCCTCATGTTTCCAGGAAAGAAACTGAGGTTTAATTAAGTTAAATGTCTTAGTCAAAATCACACACTGAACCATCACATGAAGACTAACACCAGTAAAACTAATCTGACATGTTTTCTACTGTGTCATGCATATAACCAAAAGTTTTTCTTTGGTATCAGTTATAAGCAAGCTGTTGAAAATACAATAGGAACTAGAAAAGTGTTAGCATCTTCAAACGAATGGCATCATTCCCATAGAGAAGTCATTTACAAATACCAACATATCAGACTTATCAGTTAGCTCAGTTTTATCTACAGAAAGTAAATAATACATATTTTAAAAACATTGTCAGCTGGAGATATAGCTCAGTGGTGCAAGCACCTGCCTGTCAGATGCAAGGTCCTGAGTTTGATTCCCGGTACCAAAAAATAAATTTTTTTTTCCTCTACTGAATTGGGATCTAGGGAAGTGTGCTTTACCAATGCCTCTTGTAAGTGATCTAAGAAAGCAGAGGGTGTTCCTTTTAGGTGCTGGGGCTATAGCTCAGTGGCACAGTATCTGCCTAGCAAGTGTAAGGTTCTGAGTGGTTCTGAGTTCATTCCCAACACCAAAGAAAAAAAAAAGAAAGAAAAAAACCAAAGAAAGAAAGAAAGAAGAAAAACATTTTCACATTCTGCATGCAAATATCTGTGTGTTGTGTCAAGCATAACCTTTAAATTACCTTTTCTAATCCCCATAAACCACCTTAAGTGCTTCTAATGTATGTTTTCGTGGTATCATAACATTTACTCATTAGATTAAAATTTTTACTTGTCTCACTTTAGGAAGCTGTGAATTCTTAACAGACAAGAATTCTCTTATTAGTATAGATGGGTTTTTAAAATATATATATGGAGAGGAGAGAGGAAAGAGTATGTGTATAATCAGTCCTTAAAAAACCACCATAAAGAAAACATATCCTATTGAATTTCACTTATACCCATTTTGCTTCTGAGTCACTTGAATAGGTACAGAAATTGAGGTTCACGATAAATTGTGTCATTAGGCTGCCACATTCGGAATTGTGAACTGGAATTAATTGGAATTACTCTTAGCAGTGACTAAATCCCAAGACTATACTTAGGGCTAGAGAGGCACAAGGTTTATATTAGAGCTAATACATCACTTAACACTGAGGGATAACTTGCACATTTGTTTACTTAAAGTCATGCAGTATATGATGTAAGATTTCTGTCTACTCGCTTGGGAAGTACAATTTAGCCAAAAATAGAGAGGTAATATTAACATAGTAAAACTTTCAGATTTTGAACTTAAGTTGCTTTTATATGGTCTTTAAAAATAAAATGTTTTCAAGTGCAAAGTTAAGGTGGATTAATAATACTGTATTTTATTGGTATTAATAGTCTATTTAAATGCTAATTATGATCTTGCTGCTAAAGGAAAACTGATTCCTCTTCAGTGTAACTTTGGAATAAGACTTGCCAGAGTCATTTTAACAAAATGTCATGCCTTTTTGTTTTTTCTTTCACAAAATAAAGATTCTGAAGTAAATAAATTGTTTATATATACATAGATTTATATAGGGCTAGTAATGTGGATGCAGAAAATGAGAATGCTTTCTTGAATTTTTGAAAGAATACTATAAGGATAGGCTAGTTCTTCTAGAAAATCTGAAAAACAGAAATTAAGAATATTTAAATAGAGAAGTGGATATTACCTGAAACGTATTAAAATATAATAAATTTGTCTGTCTTTTCCACTTTAATGGCCTTTATTCAGGTTTCTGAAAAGTCATTACAGTGCACCAACAAATTTTCTTATATGGCTTACATTTTAGTAGAAATGAGAAAAATGACAGGGAAAGGGAGAATGAAGCTTAAACTATCTGCTAGTGAAACATTGCCTGAATTTAGGTCTTGCACTGAAATTACTCTTGGAGTTGTAGGATAAAAAAGCAAAGCCAATCATTTGCAAATGAAGTGATCTCTCAGAGGAAAATAACAGAACTTAGAGAAAAACTCATCAAATATTTCTATTTTTGTTGCCATTTTGCTGAAGTCATTTTTGCAATCCTTTTGTTCTAAGCCATGACACAAAGAAAATGTTCCTGGAGTTACTCCCCTCTTCAGTCTTGAATCAGTTGTTTGTTCCATTGTGCGTAACGGCAGGAGCAATGTCAAGAATGTACTTGTGATTTTGAATCCTGTGGAAACTCACAGTAGCTATGTTACATTGCATAACAAGTGAAATGGCAACTTAACCACAGGCATTTTTATCATCCAACAAATTATTGTGTGGTCCTTCCCGTACTTAACTATTTTATAGCAATAAGCATCTGATGACTGTAAGCTATGGAAGTATGATGCCAGTGTGGCTTGTCCCAGATGACTTTTATTACTGTTTAAACATCCACTAGCTTATTCCAAGTTCTTTTATACTTGATAATACTCAGATGTCTGTAATAACCTGATCAATTTATGGAATCCTCCACAGTTATACCTGGATTACATCTTGCTAATACTAAAGCAATGCTTTTATTGGCTAGTTTATGCAAATGTACATTACAGATTGAACAATATTGTTAAACTAGTAAATGAACTAGATGTCTGAGTAAATGCAGAGGTTGTCATTTGTGGATCCATCTCCTCCCATCATGTGTGGCAACTTATCTTAATTTGTTTAGGCTGAGACTATAAACAGCATCAATATAACTAACTGCCCTTTATTTCTATCTCAGGAAGAAGGTATGAAAAACTTCCTATCTGTTAAGAGTTGAGGAGTAGCTCAGTGGTAGAGTGCTTACCTAGCAAGTGGTAAGACTCAGGGTTCAGTCCTCAGATCCATAAAAGGCTTTTTTTTTGCGGTACTGGGAATCGAACTCAGGACCCTGTGCTTGCCAGGCAAGCACTTATTCCACTGAGCTATATCCCCAGCCCCTATAAAAGGTTTTTAAATGAAACATAAACCTGATGCTGGAGAGCAAGCTATCACTACTGTTACTGCCTCCCCTCCCTTTGTTTTGTTTTCTTATTTAAAATGTGATTGTTTTCTCTGTTCCTCTGTAAGATGTTCTACAATTGCTATAACTGTCTTCATGATAACAGATTATTTTTTCTAATCATTAATGTTAAGATCTGCTGGGCTAAACAAAATGTAATGATGCACAGAATAAAAACCAGAGATAAGGGTTTTAGAATTAACTAACAATAATAATGCTAAAACAATCCTTTTATTTTTTTGTGTATAGGGAAATACAGTAGGGACTGATTAATGTTATTATACCAGTGACTGAATGAACATAACACTTTTGGACCCATTTTAATATTCAGTTTTTTGCAATTAGACTAAAGAACCCTCCTAAGATTAATCAATTTCATGTTGGAGGATTAACTTGCAGTGGCATGAACAGATTCTTCCTGGGACATGACCTGTATTTATTTATGCATACTATTCTCTCTACAGTAGACACTCCCAAAGTATACAATAAATTAGTAAAGTATTGGTAACATTCAAGAAAAAGTAAAAATCCAAATATGTTCTACATCTTGTTTAAGACAGTTGCTGTGATGAAGATGTAAATTTGGTTTTGAACTTTCTGGCATAAGTTATATAACTCTTATTGTGAAAAGAAAGACATTAAGAAAATTTTTTTCTGCCACTAAGTTGACGAAATTTTGTATGAGTAACACTTAGCAATGAAGCGTACTATCAGCAATATTTTACTTAAAAAACAATTTATATACTTATTTCTTATAATAAATTCAAAATCACCTGCAAGCATAACTCTGAATTTGAAGTTCATGGCAGATTTTTAAAGGAGACATTTTTAATCTGTACACTTCTGCTCATTTTGCTTTATCCAAGGGATACAACGTTTCTTAGATGCATTTGTAAAAATGTTAGTTGTTTAAGAAGAACATTCCAAGAACAGAATAATTCAGGGAGTTAATAGCAGTTCTTATACTGGGAAAAGCTCTGTGGGTTCAAGTTATATGTAGTTAATTGAAAGGAGATCAGTTTATTTTGTTAAATCAGAAATGCGGTTGAAAGAATCCAGTTTATTAAAACTGAGAAACTAGATGAAATGTTACAATTAAAGTAAAATCCTATGAAACTGTAATGTTGGACTCGTGCCTTCTGCCTCCTCAGTGGATTTGGAGTGCCTTGTAGTATTGTGTTTTATATTTTGGGCTGTTTGTGTAGGATATCTCAACAAGAGTGCTACAGAAAAGTAGGGAGAGAAGGACAGGCAGGGTATGCACACTGCTTCTGCCCTGGGCCAAAGCTGGCCTCACCCTGTCTGCCATTTTCAACTTTCAGAGTCTGCTGCTTGCCCTCTTGCTGCATATATGTACCTGTGCTTACGTCCCATCCCTGACACCCAGCCTCCCAGACAAAAACAGAACTAGACTATTGGGAATATTTTAGTTGTGTGCCAGGTTTGGTGAACAAAAGAGCGTGTTGTAGGACGTTGTCTAGTGACGACCTTCAGCATCCCCTTCATACAGCACCTTGGGAAATGCCAGAACTGACTGCCAGCTGATTTCACTGTGAACAAGGACTTAATTGCATAAAATAATGACGGCATGGATAACCCTTTTGTCTCTGAACACTCAATAAGATAAATTTCCAGATGTTGGTGTCTTGGTTACTTTTCTCTCGTTGCTGAGACAAAATACCCAACACCCAAAATGAAGGAAGGAAAGGTTTATTTAGCTTACAGTTTGTGGAGGTTTCAGTCCATACTTGGCTGGTTCTGAGGCAGAGTGGCACATGGCAGAGGGCAAACTGTTCATGGCAGCAGAGCACAGCAAAACAACCAGCAAAAGGGAGGAATGGCTGCAAGCAGCCTCTTTCCTTCCCTTACATTGTAAACAGGCTACCCCCCCCCAGGGGCCGGGTAGCTCTCACACAATCTCCATGCCCTCCACTTCCACAGGCTCAGGATGTATACAAAGTAAGCACCCTGGCTTCCTGCTGAATCACTCAGCCAAACCTCTAGACTCCCCAAGTTGACACAATGTATCAACCATAACAGTTGGTCTCTATTTTTATGTTATTGGACCAATGTTCTATACAAATAATTATGATGTAAGCATTTAATATGAAAGGAGCTGAGTAATCTCTAATGGTTAATCTCAGTATTGCTACAATGTTGCATTCTGCAAATGTTATTACTTCAGATACCAATTTTTACTAAGATATCTTTGAGTCATATAGTGAAAAATAACAGTAAACTACTCAAGTCTCTTTCACTGTGATTTGGAACCCCAATATTTATTTAATGAGCCTCCTTTGGAGCTCACTTTTTTATTAAGAACAGTCTGTTCCATTTTGTGGTGGTAAGGACTGTGTTCATAATTACCATCACTCTTCCTCTGGTTATACCATTTTGATCACTAACCAGAGTACTTCCACTTTTAGCAGATTCTATAGTTTATTATGAGTGACTAAAATACTTAAAATAAGCCTACAAATTTCTTAAGAAGATAAATGAGATGTGACTTAAAAACAGTATTGAGAAATTTTCATATTTAATAGAAGACAGTTTAGAATAGCTAGTTGGCATTGCAAGCTCTGAAGCCTCTGGCCAAGTATGGACACATGTTTTAGTATGAATTTGACCAGCTAACTGTCACTCTTTGAAAAAGATAGCATTTTCAGGATGAAAGAGATCAGAACAATTATAGAACAATAATCCTGCATCTGGTTTTTGTTCTTTAATGTCAAGGATTCAAAATAGACTGCTTATTTTAATTGCCCCAAAACAAACTATATTTTTGTTTCATTTTTTAATAAAACACTTTAAAACTAATTGAACCAACCAACTTTAACTTGTATGACTGTGTGTATGATAAATGTGTCTCAAATCTGTGTGCTATGGCATATGAGCCTCTGAGTTTTGATGGGCAAGGTCCAGAGATTTTTCATCGCAGAAGAGAAATCCCAGGAATGTGACTGAGTTGTTATATGTTTATAATTAACATTTCTTAAGATTTAATTGAAGTTCAGTTACTATTTCAAAGCTAAGAATAAATTAAATCTTAAAAATTAAGTATCACAGATAGTATTTACCACATATAATTGCTGTTAGTTCTTATAAAGGTAAAAAAATAGAAAATGATTATATTTTCTATGCCCATTATGGCTTCCAACAATGATGTATTAAATCTCATTCTTGTATTTGTTAAATAAATTTGACACCCAATTTCCCTAACTTCCTATTAATTTCAGTTATTGGAAATTCATCTGTCCAATTTTTTTTTGTACTAAGAATTGAATTCATGGCCCTCATCTCTCCAATTTAAAACTTCCACTGCAAAGCTGACATAAAATACAATGCCGTTTCCTTTTTTTTAAAATTTTATTTTAAAGACAAAAGAATGGAGACATATAACCAGAAAAGCCATGAACAATACAGAAAATACAAAGTTATAGAGAATATAGTAGGGAATTGGAACTGGATGTTGTATTACATAGTTATCTTCACATTAGTTAACACAAAAACATTAAAGGAAATACCAAATTATAGAGCAGATAGTAGGGAATTTGCACTGGATGCTGTATAATATAAAGTCATCTTCACTTCTGTTAATACAAAAACGACTGAGGAAATACAGAATTATAGAGAACATAGAAGGGAATTATCTCTGGATGCTGTCCTACATAATGTTACCTTCACCTTTGTTACTCAGGTACACAGATAATGGCCCATTTGATCATTTTAATTTTTCTCCTCCCTCATTTCCGTTGCCCTACCACTCAATCAGTCATCTTCCCTGTGATAATAACTGTACTCCTGGGTTTATCTATATCCTTCAACTCTCGCCTTGGGAAGAGATATAGCTGCCTCAGACTATACTATAACATACAGGGGTGTATACAAACTGCCATGGTCGGAGGTGGGAAAGAACATATGCTCACAGCGGACTACCTGGCTCCACCCTGTCGTCGTGCTATGGGTGGGGGCAGGTCCAGACCATGAGGTGCCCTGAGCGGGACCCTCAGTGGAACAGCCACTGGGCCCACTGCGGAGCAGCAGAGGAGCAGCCGCAGGGCCCACTGGGGATCATCCGCGGGGCCCACAGTGGAGCATCCGCGGGGCCCACTGCGGACATCTGCGGGGCCCACTGTGGAGCAGCAGTGGGGCCCACAGTGGAGCAGTCGCAGGGCCCACTGTGGAGCAGCCACGGGGCCCACAGCAGAGCAGCCGTGGGGCCCACAGCGGAGCAGCCACGGGGTCCACAGAGGCGCAGCCACAGGGTCCACAGAGGCGCAGCTGCGGGGCCCACTGTGGATCATCCGCGGGGCCCACAGCAGAGCAGCTGTGGGGCCCACTGTGTAGCAGCTGCGGGGCCCACAGCGGCACAGCCACGGGGCCCACTGTGGATCATCCACGGGGCCCACAGCGGAGCAGCCACAGGGCCCACAGCGGAGCAGCCGCGGGGCCCACAGCGGAGCAGCCGCGGGGCCCACAGCGGAGCAGCCGCGGGGCCCAAAGTGGAGCAGCCGCGGGACCCACAGTGGCGCAGCCGCAGGGCCCACTGTGGATCATCTGCGGGGCCCACAGCGGGGCCCACAGCGGAGCAGCCGCGGGGCCCAAAGTGGAGCAGCCTCGGGGCCCGCAGCGGAGCAGCCGCGGGGCCCACAGCGGAGCAGCCGCGGGGCCCAAAGTGGAGCAGCCGCGGGACCCACAGTGGCACAGCCACAGGGCCCACTGTGGATCATCTGCGGGGCCCACAGCGGGGCCCACAGCGGAGCAGCCGCGGGGCCCACAGCGGTGCAGCCGCGGGGCCCACAGCGGAGCAGCCACGGGGCCCACAGTGGAGCAGCTGTTTCTTTTCTCTCAGTATGAACTCTGAGGCTGGCTGCTTGGTAGAGAAGGTGCAATGAGTTCTATAGACACTCCTCCCCTCCCCACTGCTACACTCTCAGCTCTGGGTGGAGTGCAAAGTGCGAAGGGTGGAGAAGAGCTCACATAATCAGCTGTGTGTCTGGGTGTGTTACCTAGGCCTTTGGTTCAATCCGGTTTCTACTGACAACAGATGCTGGTGTTGAGAACTCATGCTGAGGGTGGGCTCAGTCGTCTATGGATAGTGTTCATCGTTACCCTGGCCACTCCACTCCCTGGGTACTCTTCAGGGGACAAAAAAACACACCCATTTGGGCCCTGATACCAATCCATGCCCCTAACTCCTCCAACTGCACTGTCCGCTTACTATCCAGCCCCTTTCCTGACCTCCCTGATGTTTTAAATACAGCTTAGTAATCAATGAGATCATCTCTGGGCCCTCCCAGAGCCACAGATCACTGGAATGCAGCAAGAGGACATTTGTTGTTTCCCAGAAACAAACTCCAGACCACAGTTCCTTCTTACTCTGTTAGCATGAGCTACTCCAACAAACTCCTGCACTTTAGAAATCTTAATATTAGAGGTGTGCAGCTGGCTTTGATTCACAAATGGCTCCTCAGCTGCAGACAGAAAGGTACCTCTAGGAAAGGTACATACTGCGCTGCTGTACTGTAGCTGCTCCACATGGATCTGTGTCTGCAGTAGATTATCACCAAGCAAGTTGAATAACAGGTTACCAATCTCCCTTCTTGCAGACCCACACATTTATAATCTTTATGATTTCCCAGTAACATCCTGTCATTTGACTTCAGAAGGGAAAAAGAATAATTTTTTCTTTGTAAAGAAGAGTGACTATGGTGGATTGACAACTGGTGGTCAAATTGTAACAACCAGCTGATGAATCAGCATGGCTTTGAAGGTTCACCTGAGGATTGTTGCCAACAGCATAGAGAAAGACCTGGAGGGTAAGATTCTGTGCTGTTGGTTCTCCTGGAGAAACTTTTCACTCTGGTTTTCCTGATATGAACTGAGTTATTAAAGCTGGAGGAGCTTGGGACCTTGCTGTCACTGAAGATGGCTGTGGTTCTTTTCAAGGGAGCTTCAGTCCTTACTTTGAGTGTCACTTCCTGGCTCCAGTGCAGATCCCTCAGTGTGCTGGCACAGATCCTTCCTCCCGCTGCCACAGACTTTCTAACTTCTACTGATGACCTGTGGGCCTTTACAGTGCAGATCCTTGATACAGACTTGCATAAGACATTGCCATGGGCTCTAGGCCTCCAGCTGGACTTGTGGAGCACACTGCCTTGGGTTTTAGCTGGACTTATGCAGGGCATTGCCATGGGATCCAGGCCCTCCGCTCGATTCTGGTGTTCTCTAGAGTATGTACAAATCTCTTGCACTCTTTTGCATTTGACTGTTTGGGTGAGTATTATAAAATAATCTTATAAATTATGTGTCCTTTATTAAATCCATTCCCTTGTAAACTCTAACTACCAACAGTGACCTTTCCCTGTAAACACTGCTATCTAGAAGTTTACTGAGTTGCACTGCTCCTCTATGCATAGTGGGAGCTAGATGCTGGGTACTATAAGAAGATCAAGTTCTAAGAGAAGTGTGCTTACTCTTAGTAGGTGGGACAATGTCTGGCTCCAAGTTTTGATATCTTTTTTAAGTTCCTCATAGAAATAGTTTACTTACTCCAGTTAAGAGCAATCAAAACATCCTACTGTACATCATATAATTTTATTAATAAGTATAACTAAATATGTTCCTGATTTCCATAATACTTTATACTTCTGAAGGTATTTTTACCATGATAGTCCATCATCTATGCTGTTATTAAGTATATCCATTATTAACCCAAAAATATAGCTTCTTGGCCTTTTGGCAAAGATCAAGTGTATTAAGTCAAACTTATTTGACTACTTCATCTTCAATGACAGCCTCTCACTTCACTTCACCACATGATCTTCTGTTTACTCTCAAATCCTTAAACTTGCTTCTGCCTCAAGGCCTTTATTCTACTGCTCTCCCTTCCTATAATTCTTTGACTATTGATAATGGCTTTTGCTTTGTCTGGGTGAATAAAGTTATGAAACATGCAAGAGATAGTGAGACCAACCCAACATGGGGAATATCTGGTTGTAAGAGATATAAATCATTCAAAGTAAAGCTCCAAGCAGGTTGTTGCAATGGACATGCCAGTTATTTATCATCTGAAAAGACTTAGAGAATAGTCCATCTGAAGAGTTACTCATATATATATATATTTTTTTTCCAACTTTCATGTTGGAAAATAAAAATATACTTGAAAATTGAAAAGAAAAACATTCAAACCAAACAAACTCTTCAGCTTTAGTAAGTTAAAGCACAGGACTGTACAGCCCCAGGAAGGCATGGTGAAGGGAGGCACAGGCTTCTTCACATCTGTTGTCCAGTCCCTGTCCAAGACCCAGCCCTGATGAACCATGAGTCCACTGTCTCCACCTTAGAGGAGTTCACCAGTGGTGGGTGGCATCTGAATGACTCAACAAGAATGAGCTTCACATCACACTTCACCTTTCAGAATTAATGCTTTTACTACTACTGCCTCATTCTCATATTAAAAACTAAGAAATGTAAAATAAGATTAAACTTTCTGTAGACTAGTAATAGTGTTCTAATGATAAAGTAATAAAAACAAGTGGTTGAACCTGAAAGTAAAATAAAATTAAAATCAATTTAATTCATAGATTTTTAAAAGATGTCTATAAAGTGTAGGTACTCCCTAGGGGCCTGAGGTCAGAGGGCAGAATGATTAATCTTTCACAGGAGAAGCGGCAATACAGGTGCTCCACATGTGGTGTGGAAACAAAGAGCCAAGGGAATTGGAAGGAGGCGCAGTTGATTCTACCTGGAAGGCCAGGACAGCTCTGTGAATCCATACCTGCTAGTAATCAAACTTTACTGAGTGTCTCTTAGACATTTCAGTGTAAGTAACTCCCACATTAAAGGCTGTTTGGCAGTCCCTTTACTTCTAGGAAACCATACTTCATCACTAAACAAAAGAAAGCTTTGAATTCAGATGAAGAAGAGAGCTGTCTCCGAGCGCATGAATCACTGTCTGAATCTTCTGAAACTGTGAACCAACTAAACTTCTCCTTTGTGTCAGGTATTTTCTCCCAGTGACAAGAAAGCCAACTGACAGAAAATTTATACCAGAGAAGTAGAATCATTGCTATATCTGACCATGTGGTTCAGAAGCATTTGGAAATGTTTTGCAAAAGGAATTTGGAAAGTTTTGGAGATATAGGCTAGAAAAGCCCTAGACTATTATTTGCAGAACCTGTTGGGTAATTCTAGTCAGAGTAAAGATCAGAATGCTGATAGGAACATGGACAGTAAATGATAGGATTCATGAGGTTTTACCTGGGAATGAAGCCTTTGTTTAGAATTGATTAAGACCATGCATAAAACACTGACAAGATATTTTGTGCATATTATGTCCACATCCTTAGACTTTATGAGAAGCTGCGTTTTAAGGTAGTAGACTAATTGATCTAGTGAAGGAAATTTCAAGACAGTCTGATGTTGAGGCTGTAGTGTAGGTACTATTGGCTGCTTTTAGACAATTAGAAGCAAAAACAAGTGAAGTATTTTAAAACTTTAAATTGAGGACCCAAAAGAGGTGTCACGTTGAGATTAGAACCATGAGGAAGAAACCAGGTACTTTTTAAAGTACCAAGAAGAAAGATATCTTGAGGTCATCTCACAAATCAGCAAGGAGGAAAGGAGAAAAGAAAGGGAAATTTTATATATATATATGTGTGTGTGTATATATATATCTATATATATATATACACACACAGAAAAATAATTGTACTACTAGCTTTTATTGGTTTATTGAAAGGAACAGTTAATGCTTGAGATAACATATATAACAACCATTGTTAATTTTCTATCTTATTTTGAAATTCTGTATTGTTTTTGTTTTCTTTTATTTTATTCTCTTTAAATTAAAAAAAAAAAAGAAATAGCAAGACCTCCCACCCCATGCAAGCTCCAAAAATACCAATATCTCCTTGGGAATTATTTCCAACTATTTATTCTACCATGCTCATCCATCTAAGCGCTCAAGCCTTTGCAGCCATGGCCCGAGTATGTCTGCCCTGGTTCCTGCTTATGCTGGTGGCTGACCATGTCATGTCCATCTGATGCTGGTTTTACAAGCATGTAGAATGCTAGAGTTATGGTCACAGAAGCTTCTGCTCAAGTGTCAAAGTAAGGCACAGAAGACCAAGCAATGTGGCCCTGCCTGAGAAATGGCTGTGTGAAGGTGTGGGAATAAGGTCAAAAGAGCAGTGAGGATCCCAGCTAGTTGGAGATACCTAGGACATAGAACGTCTGCTAAGGAAAACTCCCGGCATGAGCAGAGCCAGCCTTATAGTGAAGCTGTGTGGCCACACCTGGCAAGATCGTTGGCCTGGAGCCACCCAAACCCTTGGAAATTACATCTCACCCAGATGCCAGACATGTTACTATAGGAGTTAAGGCTTGCTTGCTGGATTCCCATCTTTATTTGGCCTGATTATTTTCTGTCCTCTATTCCCAACTTTTGTGGCTGTGGGGGGGACCTGCTTTATGAACTTTACAGGAATTTATAGGTAAGAGTTTTTGAGTCTTAGAGGAGACATTGGACTCAGGTTTGGAACAGATTAGAAACTGTTGAGGCACTGGGGAGGGCATTAGTGTGCTTTTATAGCTGCCAGATAGTTATGTTAAGCAGGTCCGTGTGTTTATTTGGACATTAAATACATTTTTATGAGATATGATTATAAGTTCGACAAGGGTGAAATGTAACCATTAAACTGAATGTCCAATTGGTTGGCTGGAGAGCTGCCCCGGGGACTGGCAGGATACGTTTCTGGGTGGATCCAATTTGACCTTGAGGAGCGTCTTGTCCTTGCCCCCTGCTCTCTGGCCCTGTCTCCCTGCTGTGCTATGCAGGCTCCATGATGTGAGCAGTTTCGCTCTCTCCTGCGCTTTTCTCATGGTCTTTACTTGCAGCATGAACTGAACCCTCTGAAACAATCTGGCAAATAAACTTGTCCTTTAAATTCTGGCTCCCATGTACATTATCCCAGTGACAAGAAAGTTGATTAATTCAAATCCAGACCTTGAAGGAAGACACGAAGAGTGAATTTTTGTGTGTGCTGCAGCCCTTCGGTATACTGATTACAGCTGGTGTGCCGCTTTAATTAGAAGTGAGTAGGGAAGGATTCTCACTTTTTTCAAAATCACAATCATTTAGTTTATCTGGTCAGGTCCCAAGTAATAAAGATATCTAATCTCAGAGAGTTTGTGACATACACATTTTAACATTATTCTTCCAGTGTGGGTACATAAATTAAAAATTTTAGCTCTTAATTTCCAAGCAAGCATGGTTTTCCTGCATACCTATGACATTCCAAAATCAGATTCATTTTACTGTAGAGTTTGTCTGAACTGACTCTTGGCTTCATATGGTTTCACTGAGTCTGTACTTGGTTTTGAAAATCAGATCTGATTTACCAGGCCTGTCAAGTCCAAGATACACGTCTCTTTTACAAGGCGGTTCCATACTGAGTGATATGTGAGGGATGACTTGCTACGCAATGTCATCAGGCACAGAAACCACTGATGCTAACTCTGCAGAGCACAGTGTACTCAGTGTTCAGTGGATTCAGCACATCCACGTCAAAATGTTTTTCTGGAAAACAAAAAGAGCCTGGGCTCATTTATGCAATGAATAAGAGCACCACTGAAGAGCCCAGGTGCCTGAATAGCATCCTTTTAACAGATCTTTATTAGAATATGTATTGTTTAAGTGGCTTCAACATAAAATGGGTTTGTGTTAAAGTTTAACAAGGTAGCTAGATCTCCTCCCTTAATAACTTTTTTCTGGTAAAAATTAAATATTCTCTCTCTCTCTCTCCCTCTCTCTCCCTCTCTCTCCCTCCCTCCCTCCCTCTCTCTCTCTCTCTCTCTCTCTCTCTCTCTCTCTCTCTCTCTCTCTCTCTCCAGAATATACTCTACTTAAAACTTTGACATCTGAGCGATGATTATATCAAACATCACAACATACCTGTCAATGCACTCCATACTCAGCCAGCTGTGATTTCATAAAGGCTTTCATTGCTTTTCTTTCTACCCTAATTATGCCTACCTATTTGGATCTTTAAACATTGAACAGACATTTCTATAACCTAGGTTCTAATTTCTACCTTATTGGCTACAGTATAACTGTACTTGAAATTTTCTCATCATCTATAGTATTATAACTATGGCTCACTTCATTTCAGAAGTGAAACTTTTTACATAACGGAAGCAAATTTCTAAACAATCTAGGTATGAAATGTTTAAAACGTAAGCACTTTCTTTTGAATATAAGACATGATTGATTTCAACATGAAAATAAAATCCATAGATATGAAATTCATTGAAAAATTGATGAAATGTAGCAAAGTTTTATAATATACTTATTTCCTGTTAGTGTCGTATATTTCAACAAGTTTTAACTAATAGAAGTTCTTATAAGAAGCATTATATTCACAATCTTTGACATTGCTGCATATGGAAAACTGTAACAAGGATATAGCAAATTAGAAGTATCCCCTCAGTGACACCTGCATGAGAAGATATAATGCTACCTGTCGTGAGAGCATAAAACAATTGGCATCATAAATACCTCCCAGTACAAATGTTTATTATAAATTGCTTTTCTTCATACTACAGGGCAAAGCTAAACAGAATGTGGCATCATCATTCAAATAAGAAGCAAATATACTGATGGCAGGGGCAGCCACAGAGCACAGTAAATCAGAATACAAACCGGAACTCTAAAGTGTTGAGCAGCTTTAGGAAATCAGTGTTGTACTGATTTGTTGTACTAGCAAGAACCCCAAGAAGACACTGCTTTCATGAAAATGTCAACTTATTCTGGCAAAAGCAAACAGAGAAGTCAGAAAATGAGAGAGAGAGTTTATACTGGTTGTTTAATGTACCCATAGTGGAACCATGTTGTTTTGAGTAAACTGCATCTACTTTTGATAAAATACTGCCTTCTATGAAATAAAACATCCCTCTTTGCCAAAAGGAGTTTTTGGCATAGATGCCTAGAGCAAAATCTGCTTTGTATATTTAGGAATACTTTCTTAAAAGCTATGGAATCTAGAAACACGGGTTAGACTGTCATCGAAAAATACTTCTGGCTTCTCGAGAGCTTTTGGAGGTTCTCGCAGGGCACAGAGCTACTCAGTTACCCTTGATCAGGGAAATGGTCTTCCTTACAGGGATGCACATGGAGTGGTGAGGGAGGAAAGGGACACCCACCTAGCCAGCCAGATCAGCAGTCAACACTGGTGATCAAGGGAATGAGAGCTGTCGCAACCAGATCGCCCTCCCATCCGTGCCCTCTTAGAATGAGCACCCGTGTCTTCAGCATCACACAGGGTCGTGGGCCCTCGTCATAGGAGTACTCAGTCACGTTCTTGCCGTGTACATGCAAAGTCATGTTGCTCATTCATGTCCCTTTCTGTCAGTCCGCAGTTTCCAGCCATGAGCACAGGTAAAACTTAAAAAAGAAGAAATTGCCATTGTTTGCGTCAGGAGTAACCCTAAGAGTCGCAGAAACATCTCTTCTTCCAGTAGCTACGGGCCAGCAAGTAATCATTGTGCATCTAAACAAAAGCGGCTTGGCTTTGTGGTGAGGAAAGCACAGGATTCTGCAATAACAAAAAAGGATGTTTACCACAATCAATTATATTTGCTTATCCCTATCTAATGAAAGATGAATGCTTAGGATAAACTACGCAAAGAACGTGCTTTTTTTAAGACTGAAAATGAAAGATAAAGACATAAAAAATAACAACAAAGATAAGAGAGGTTACAGCAGACAACAAATGGGTAGCTAAAGCATACATCAAGAACAAGTGGAATTTTTTTCTGTTCTTTGACAGTGACATGTGCCTCAAAATCACTCTGGAAAGCACTGAAAAGACAAAGCTGCCTGAAGGCTTTCTGCAAATCAAATAAAATGAAATAAGATAAAAGACTTTTGTGACCGCTGTAGGACTAGGAGTGACTATTAGTCATCGGACTTGTGTTTGGTACCACTTTCTGGAAATGCTAGAACGCAGTGTGGAGTGAATCAGCTCAGGAAAATGTAGTCATTAAAGAGAGAAACTAAAAGAAGCTAGCTGACTTATTTCTTAATTTGTACCTTTTCACAGAGCCCTTCCTGCTTCAGCTGCTTTTCCAATATTCCCATTCTAAATATAAACAATGAGTTATAACTTTATTGCCCTCAATATCTTAAATGTAGTATTTACTTCTCTGATATTGTTATTTTCTGCTTAGTACACAAAAGAAGAACTGGGGCTGGGGATACAGCTCAGTGGAATAAGCGTCTGCCTGGTAAGTGCGAGGTCCTGAGTTTGATCCCTGGTACCGCCACAAAAAAAAAAAAAAAGGATTAACATACGGCAACACCTTATTTAAAAGCTTGCACTTTAAAGGCTATAAATGCAATGCATGTCTGGTGACGAAGAAAGAGTCGCTGTAAAACTGTTCACAGTTACATTTTTTCTTGGTGTGTCTGAAAATATTTGTACAAAAAGTTGAAACACTTATTCATGGGATTTTTGTAATACACATCACCATTACTTAATATTTGCTTTGTGTGCTAAATTGATGCTAGGCTTGACAGAGTGATACATTTCCCAAAGTTACAAAAAGATAATTAGATACACTAGACTGCATGTCTTCCTATCACAGGGGCTCTATCTAATCTAAATTTTATAAACCTTTAAGCTCACTGTATATTGACAAATTCTAGTAGAAAGAAGGAAATATTCAATCATAAAATGGCAACAATAGTGTCATAACTCAAAAATAGTACAGCACCATATTTAGCTATTTTCTAGATAAAGTTATTATATTTATATGCTACGTCTTTTGACATTTCTTTCTGTGCTGGAGCTTATTTACATTACAGACAAAGAAATCCATAGTCTAGGTATCTACACCATTAACCAATCACACTTTATAGAATCAGTAGACATTCAGAGACTTCCTATGCTAAAAAATAATTACCAGTATGAATACCCACAAAACAGAACCCAAGTCAAAAAACAGAATTTGAAGGGAAAAATAAAACTTTCCCAAAATTCTAAGTAATTTACTTATCACAAAACTTAGATTGCTGGTCCAGTTAGTTTTATCTCCAGACCACTACAGCCAAACTACTACCCAAACAAGAAATTAACAGCTCAAGTTCTATTTCCTGGAAAACATCATCAGCAAAGTAACAAGACCACTGCTGTGTGGAGGGCCGAGTCCTTCACCACTCTGGAAAGAGGCACAACAAGCGAGTCTCTTAGGTTTGTGAGAAAGTAGCAATTAGCAGGCCTGGAATGAGAATATGAGAAGATACACAAACGCAGACACAGGGGCCCACGGAAATCATAAACCATATAATGTACGAGCACACGCACTTACACAAACTTTCACACGTACAGATACTATCAGAAGTCAGAGGGCAGTTATTACACATGTAAGATGAGTAAGCTCCCACTGAGGTGCAAGGAAAGCGGATATTCCCTATAGAAAACCTTGTCTGTGTACTGATGTATACAAAAGTATTTAGGGTGACTATCAAAGCCTACAGCAAACTCAAAATGCAAATAGATGAGCAGGAGTAACTATGTTTTTCTGCTTAGCATGTACTGAAATCTCTTCAAATTAAATATCTATTCATTTTTATCATGTTAGCTCTGATTTATCACACTACCACTAAATACACTAACATAGGATATCAAATTCGATAACAAATCACTTCAGCAAAGGACAGTCACACATTATTTTGGTGCGAAAAGGCTCAGGAAGCACCTTATATGAATATTCTTATATTTGCTTCTCAGCTGATGGTGTCTTTAAGACCCACACACATTTAGTTAACAATATGCCTAAACCTATTATTGCTCTTACCTCCCCAAACATAATCATGTTCTTTCATTCCCTAAATTTGTTTTTCGTCATTTGAACACACTATTGCTATTAGCTTTGAAAGAGAAAAAACATATAAGATACACTTTCAGCTGAAAAAGTATGTTTTATTAAGTCAGTATTCATGGCTAATAATAATGAAACCAGGAAGAATGGATAATTTGAAATGGATTTACAATAAAGAATCCTTTTCTTACAAAGTAAATTTCTTGTACACACTAAAATATAAGATTCTTTCAGCATATCAGTCAAGTATATCAACTTGCACTTCTCAAGATATTTTGTAAAATTTTAATAGTTTGTAATAGTATATGCATTTTGAGACATATTTTGGCTTCCACTTTTACAGAATTAAATCATAACTTTAATACACTAACGTAGTTGACAAATCTTCCATGAATGGGTCTCCTCTTAGAAATAGGCCAGGATTTGCAAGAGAGCGAGCAGTCTTTTAGCACTGAGTCCATGACAACAGAACCTGATGAAATAAGAAATAGAACTCATTTCTAGTGTAAGTTTCCAAAGTCCATTTAAGGGATCTCCTGGCTCCCTGAGCTCTATGAGCCAATAGCCTAAGAGATTACAAATAAGTAAGTAAAAGTAAAAGCCTTTCTGGTTTTTATCCTCATAACTCACACTGTATATTTTATCCATACTTACCTAAGTAATAGAAAAGATCAGACTATCCAGGCTGTGAAATGAGCAGGAGAGTAACAGTATCGTATAGATGATCTCCCTATGGAACTATCTGGATGACATAGATGATCTTTTGAATCAGTATATTTTTTATTTGAGTATAAAATTCTGAAAATGACACCTGACTGTCTTTAACTTGGTCACCTGCTTACACTTGTACACCGAAGGGGAAGTTAAATCAGGGTAAGATACTAAGAATGCAAAAAAGCTGGGGATAGAAATAGGATGTGTGCATACAGTTGTCTCTAAAGTGGCCTGTAGACTGGAACTGGGTAATGAAAGAGGGCTAGGAAAAGTTTAACGTGTATGTTAGAAAATTCACATTACCAGGACTGGATGACTGAAGGAAATATTGATGAGGGCAGAGAAGGAAAGAAGGAGAATTATAAGGAAAATCTCCATCTTCTCAAAGAATGTTTAAGTGTTCATAAGCAGATATTGGTAGAAATATTCAGGGTTAAGTCCAATCTGGTGAGATCTCAGAAAGAAATGTTGAACATGAGTTATGGTTGATACACTGTGTCAACTTGGGGAATCTGGAGGTTTAACTGAGTGATTCAGCAGTAAGCCAGGGTGCTTACTTTGTATACATCCTGAGGCTATGGAAGAGGAGGGCATGGAGACTGTGTGAGAGCCACATGCCCCCTGGGTGGGGGTAGCCTGTTTACAATGTAAGGGAAGGAAAGAGGCTGCTTCCAGCCATTCCTCCCGTTTGCTGGTTGTTTTGCTGTGCTCTGCTGCCATGAACAGTTTGCCCTCTGCCATGTGCCACTCTGCCTCAGAACCAGCCAAGTATGGACTGAAACCTCCACAAACTGTAAGCTAAATAAACCTTTCCTTTCTTCATTTTGGGTGTTGGGTATTTTGTGTCAGCAACAAGAGTAAAGTAACCAAGACAACATGTTAAAGGAAACTGGAAATAATGCTGTCCTTTTTGTGTGTGTGTGTGGTACTGGGGATCAAACTCAGGACCCTGAGCTTGCTAGGCAAGCACTTATTCCACTGAGCTATATCCCCAGCCCTGCTGTCCTTATAAAATGACAATAAATTGCCCAAATTGCGTTTGTCTCCTAGTGCTTTGTGAAAGGTAGACTTTGTGAGCAATGAAAAGAAATAGTTGGCTGAGGAAATATCTAAGAAAAGTGTTATAAAGGAACACCCTGGTTTTTCTTGAATATCAATGATAAATGCAAGAAGAGCAAATTGATTTATAGGTAGAACTATTAATTAACTTAATAATTAAAAAATGCTCAGCCTATCCATATGGTAAATAATGAGAAAGTATGTCTAAGACACAGCACCCAGTATGGAGATACCTGTCAAGATTAGTCATTTCTCTAATCAAAAGGCCAAGACCTGTTGTCTACGAAGAATGACTGGAAAGACAACTCAGAGAGGCTCTTTCCTCAGAGCCCTGGCACTGAGGACCCGGCATTCAGGAATCCAGTGATTTCAAATTTCTATAGAGAGCCTTGCTCGGGCAAGGACCAGCAAAGTCAAGGAGTTAGGATGCTCCCAACCTTAGACTGGTAATGCCATTCATGGATGAGCCAACCCAGGAAAGCCACAAGTATATAAGAGACTCACAGAGGCAGGCCACTGTAGAAAACTAGAGGGAAGGAGGGAGTTGGGTACAAAGTTGCCACAGATCTGAGGCAATGTCATGCTGGGAGTGGGTGAGCAGGAATATCTAAAGGTCAAATTCTTGACCCAAGGCCATCAAATCTCCAAGGGATCTCAGTGTGTCCGCAAGGCAGCACTGATGCAGTCGGCCCCAAGAGGGGAGTATCAAACCGAAGAGGATTGTTCTCAGCTTTACGGTTTTTGACTTGTTCAGAACTTATTCTTCCTCTCTTATTTCTTCCTCATGAAATGGGAAAGTCTGTCCTATTCCCTATAACACCATTGTATTTTAGATACATACAACTTGTTTGCTTTTGTAGGTTCAGAACTAGAGGAGGACTAGACTCACACTGAATTATGTCTTGAGTCTCATCTATATTTGAGTTAGATAATATTTCCATAAAACTTTGGACTTCAAACTTAAGTTGATATTAGACCAGGTAAGACTTTAGGGGCTACTGAGGTAGAATGAATATATGTTGCATGTAGAAGGATATGAATTTTAGGGGTTCAGAGGTGATATTCTATGTTCTGGGTTTTTTTTCCCTCACAAAATGTACATATTGAAGCCTAATCCTCAGTGTGATGCTAGTTGCAGGGAGTGTCTTTCAGTGGTTATCAGTAGGTGAGGGGAGATCCTTCATGAATAGAATCAGGACCCAGCAAATAGGTAAAGTAGAAAGTGGTCTATCACTAGACATCAAATTTGCTAGGGCCTTGACCGTGACCTTGCCAGCCTCAAGAACTGTGAAAAATAATTTTCTGTTCATAAGCAACATTTTACTATTGGTCTGTAGAGAATACCATATAAAAAGAAGTTCAGATCTCCCTCTACAATCAGAACCAAATTCTTGCACATGGGAAAGAATTGCCTTGGAAATAGATTGCCCGGGCCAAGTCAGAATCTGATTAAAATCTCCAGCACAGCATGAAACAGACACTGCCCTGCTAGCCTATTCCAAATTCTTGAATCACGGAAATGGTGCAAGACACTAAATAATTGCAGCTGTATGAAGTCCCTGGAATTTGGGTTGATTAGTTATATAATAATAGATAACTCATACGCTGACTTACAGCTACTTAAGAACATAAATTTAATAGGCTTATGAACAAGCTAGAGAAGCAGGACTTAGGGAAGAATCCTAACTAACCAAAAAGTGTTTAGAAAATGCACATAAATGGGGACCTAGTGCTACAGTAAAGGAATGGGCTTTGGAACTAAACTGCTTGGGCTAGCATCCTAGCTATTTTACTTGTGAAATTCAGGAAATTACTTATCTCTTTTAAGGATAAAACAATTTTATTTATGAAATGTGATGATAAGTGATACTTAAATGAAGGCCAGCTATAAATATTGTATGACATTATCCAAAACTGCTTAGAGCTTTTGAGTGCCATACCTATATGTAGAACACAAACATATACATATTCAGACAATGCTGTGCATCCATATACTCTTTTAACCATTCTAACTACAAAATATGCACTACTATACTTCCCATTTTACAGACGAAGAAACTAAAACACAGCTAGGAAGGTGCAGAGTTAGATGTCAAACCGAGTTTATTTCATGTTTGCACATTTAAGGCTTATGATATAATAATCCTGAATTACGCCATGCTTTACAAATACTTGACATTACTGAGGAGTCATGCTAGTTGAGGTTGGAAATAATACATCCATCAGGGTCTTCTTTTAACTAAAAATGTATTACTTACAGTTCTGAAGCCTGAGAAATTCAATATCAAGGAACGGGCAGATTCACCGCTTGAGAAGAGATTATTCGTTGCTTCCAAGATGCTGCTTTTCTGGCAGCTGCTCACGTGGTGGAAGAGATGGAAAAGGAGGTTCTCCCAGTAAAAGGTGAATTCCTACACGGCTGTAGTTGATCTTTCTTTAGACAATACACTGTTTGTCTATAAAGTAGTCAAATAGACCAGAACTGACCTGCTGACAGAGAATTCAGATAGTACTAGGAAGAAAAGTTTATTTTTTTGGTAGTTCCAGGTAATCAGTGGTGGCTTCCCGTAGCAAGACACAAGGAACTGCTCTTAGCTGAGTTGAATTTTGTCAGTTACACAAGGATGCAGAGTGGAGTACGATCTGCACTTATACCTTATGACTCAATTCTTGGATATAAATTGTTTGAAAGAGTCATTTTCTTTGAAAGAACTTCTATTTTCTATTTTTATTTTACATATCTGGGGGCGCCAAAAGGAAATAAGAGAATTCAAGGAAGAAAAAAACTACAAATTAAATACAGACAAGTAGAAGTTGCCAGGTGACAGTGATTATAATTAGTTATTTTGCTTCCTATGTTTTCACTTGGTTTATGTTCAGCTTTAGTCTGCAATAAATCTTCTGCATCTGGAGTGTGGAAGGAAATACAGTGCTTTGTTAGGATTAACATGTCAAAATGACTTTGATTTTCATTACTCAGCTAGTTCACCGTATCTTAGCTATGAAAATCTGGCAACTTAATGCTTCTTAATGAAGATTTAATGTCTTCAGTTTAAAAGTATTGGTTAGTAATGGTACCTACACTGCCAGGCATGGCGGCACACACCTGTAATCTTAGCACTTGGGAGGCAGAAGAAGGAGAATCGCTCTAAGTTTGAAGCCAGCCTGGACTACAAGTGAGTTCACGGCCAGCATGAACTGCTTAACGAGACTTCACCTTAAAGAGACTAATAATAATAACAACAACAATAATAATAATTACTCATCTAAGAGCAGTTCCTTCCATCTTGCTACAGGAAGCCACCAGTGATTACAATTTTTTTTTGTAGGATTCAATAAAAAGATAGGCATAAACTACAAAAAATACAAGAAGGAATCAATAAATTGTAACTACTACTCCAAAAATGATGAAGATAAGAGTGATGATTTTTCAACAAAGTCCTTTTATCTTTGAGGAAAATTTCAAACATAGGAAAAGAACTTTAAATATTCTTAATATGTTGAGGAGAAAATCTGCATAGTTGTCTTTGAAGTAAATTAGCTGTATTACGTACATAAGAGATAAAAGCCCTCAGATAGCACATACCCATCTAGAAAAACACTAGATGATAAAATTGAAAATCAAAATAATTGTTCAAGCATTTGACAACATTGGTATTCATTTTATATCATCAATATCAGGCTTCTATTTGAGCATTTTAATTGGAGATATTTACAAAAGGGTGTACATATTTTGGAAAATACAAAAAATAATACAAAGCCTTATAATTACGAAGGAAAGACAATTTACATATCTGTTCACTTAACTTCACAATTAAATTGTGCCTTGACTATATAATAGATAATTATAATGTCATAATTTTGTTATTTCTAAATACAGAAATAAATAATGTTTTTAAAGTGGTGTCTCATAGTTAGTAATAGTAAAATAAGCACAAGGAAATATGTTCTTGATAAAATAATTGAGTATACATATTTGAGGTGTGGGAGTGATGCACACAAAAAATGCTAAAAGTCTTTTAGAGGTTTCAGACTTTCCACATCTGTCACATAACATTAGTCAACACTGTTACTGAGAAACACTGAAAAGAAGCAGTTACAACTTACAAAATGCAGGGCTGTGCTCAGTTTCAGGAGCTATGTAACAGGGAGCACAAACCAGTGTGCAAGTATTTCAGGAAGGTTTGTGGTGTAATGAATACATACATACATGGGTTTCCGAGTACGTCTTAGGCACTAGTGTCCCACCTGTATCAAAGCCCTCCTCAAGCAAAGTGCACTGTGTTGCTCTAACAGGATATCGTTGGGAGCAACGTCAATCCAGTTCCACAGTGCTTCCCTAGAGTTTCTGTTAAACCTGCAACACATTTGTTCTTCAGGGATATAGGCCTTTCAGGGAAAGCAAAGCAGTGTTACTGAGAAACACTGAAAAGAAGCAGTTACAACCTACAAATGCAGGGCTGTTCTCAGTTTCAGGACCTATGTAACAGGGAACACAAACCAGTGTGCAAGTGTTTCAGGAAGTTTTGTGCTGTAATGAGTACATTCATACACGGGTTTCCTAGTACATCTTAGGCACTGGTGTACCACCTGTATCAAAGGCCTTCTGAAGCAAAGTGCACTGTGTTTCCCTAACAGGATCTCGTTGGGAGAAATGTCAATCCAGTACCACAGTGCTTCCCTACCGTTTCTGTTAAAGTTGCAAGACATTCTCTATTTAGGGATATAGGCATTTAAGGGAAAGCAAAGCATTGTTACAGAGAAACACTGAAAAGAAGCAGTTACAACTTACAAAATGCAGGGCTGTTCTCAGTTTCAGGACCTATTTAACAGGGAACAGAAACCAGTGTGCAAGTGTTTCAGGATGTTTTGTGCTGTAATGATACATTCATACATGGGTTTCCCAGTAAGTCCTAGGCACTAGTGTGCCACCCGTTCCAAAGGCCTTCTCAAGTAAAGTGCACTGCATTTCCCGAACAGGATCTCGTTGGGAGAAACGTCAGTCCACTTTGACAGTGCTTCCCTAGTATTCCTGTTAAAGTTGGAACACATTCATTCTTCATGCATATAGGCCTTTAAGGGAAAGCAAAGCAGTGTTACTGAGAAACACTGAAAAGAAGCAGTTACAACTTACAAAATGCAGGGCTGTTCTCAGTTTCAGGACCTATGTAAGAGGGAACACAAACCAATGTGCAAGTGTTTCAGGAAGTTTTGTGCTGTAATGAGTACATTCATCCATGGGTTTCCCAGTAAGTCCTAGGTACTAGTGTGCCACCCGTTCCAAAGGCCTTCTCAAGTAAAGTGCACTGTGTTTCCCTAACAGGACATCGTTGGGAGAAACGTCAATCCAGTTCCACAGTGCTTCCCTACTGTTTCTGTTAAAGCTGCAACACATTCGCTCTTCAGGGATATAGGCCTTTCAGGGTAAGGAAAGCAGTGTTACTAAGAAACACTGGAATGAAGCAGTTGCAAATTACGAAATGCAGGGATGTTCTCAGTTTCAGGACCTATGTAACAGGGAACAGAAACCAGTGCGCAAGTGTTTCAGGAAGTTTTGTGCTGTAATGAGTACATTCATACAAGGGTTTCCCAGTACGTCTTAGGCACTAGTGAAACACCCATATCACAGGCCTTCTGAAGCAAAGTGCACTGTGTTTCCCTAACAGGATCTCGTTGGGAGAAACATCAATCCAGTTCCACAGTGCTTCCCTAGTGTTTCTGTTAAAGTTGCAACACATTCGCTGTTCGCGCATATAGGCCTTTCAGGGAAAGCAAAGCAGTGTTACTGAGAAACACTGAAAAGAAGCAGTTACAGCTTACAAAATGCAGGGCTGTGCTCAGTTTCAGGACCTATGTAACGGGGAACACAAACCAGTGTGCAAGTGTTTCAGTAAGTTTTGTGCTGTAGTGACACATTCACACACGGGTTTCCCAGTAAGTCTCAGGTACTAGTGTACCACCCATATCAAAGGCCTTCTCAAGGAAAGTGCACTGTGTTTCTGTAGCAGGATCTCGTAGGGAGAAACATCAATCCAGTTCCACAGTGCTTCACTATTGTTTCTGTTAAAGTTGCAAAACATTCCATTTTCACGGATTTAGGCCTTTCAGCGAAACCAAAGCACTGTCAGTGAGAAATACTGAAAAGAAGCAGTTACAACTTACAAAATGCAGGGCTGTGCTCAGTTTCAGGACCTATGTAACAGGGAGCACAAACCAGTGTGCAAGGGTTTCAGGAAATTTTGTGCTGTAAAGAGTACATTCATACACGGGATTCCCAGTACGTCCTAGGCACTAGTGTACCAGCTGTATCAAAGGCCTTCAGAAGCAAAGTGCACTGTGTTTCCCTAACAGGATCTTGTTGGTAGAAACGTCAATCCAGTTCCACAGTTCTTCCCTACCATTTCTGTTAAAGTTGCAACACATTTGCCATTGGGGGATATAGGCCTTTAAGGGAAAGGAAAGCACTGTTACTAAGAAACACTGAAAAGAAGCAGTTACTACTTACAAAATGCAGGGCTGTTCTCAGTTTCAGGACTTATGTAAAGGGGAACACAAACCAGTGCACAACTGTTTCAGGACATTTTCTGCTGCAACGATACATTCCTACATGGGCTTCCTATTAAGTCTTAGGCACTAGTGTCCCACCCGTATCAAAGGCCATCTCAAGCGAAGCTCACTGTGTTTCCCTAACAGGATCTCATAGGGAGAAACGTCAATCCAGTTCCACAGTACTTCCCTACCTTTTCTGTTAAAGTTGCAACACATTCGGTGTTCGCGCATATAGGCCTTTAGGGGAAAGCAAAGCAGTGTTACTGAGAAACACTGAAAAGAAGCAGTTACAACTTACAAAATGCAGTGCTGTGCTCAGATTCAGGACGTATGTAACAGGGAACACAAACCAGTGTGCAAGTGTTTCAGGAAGATTTCTGCTGTAATAAATACATTCATACACGGGTTTCCCAGTAAGTCTTAGGCACTACTGTACCACCCGTATCAAAGGCCATCTCAAGCAAAGTGCACTGTATTTCCCTAGCAGGATCTCATAGGGAGAAATGTAAATTCCGTTCCACAGTGCTTCCCTACTGTTTCTGTTAAAGTTGCAACACATGCGCTGTTCGTGGATATAGGCCTTTAAGGAAAGGAAAGTGGTGCTACTGAGAGACAGTGAAAAGAAACAGTTACAACTTATAAAATGCAGGGCTGTTCTCAGTTTCAGGACCTATGTAACAGGGAACACAAACCAGTGTGCAAGTGTTTCAGGAAGTTTTGTGCTGTAATGAGTATATTCATACATGGGATTCCCAGTACATCTTAGGCACTAGTGTAACACCCGTATCAAAGACCTTTTCATGCATAGTGCACTGTGGTTCCGTAACAGGATCTCGTTGGGAGAAACGCCAGTACACTTCTACAGTGCTTCCCTATTGTTTCTATTAAAGTTGGAACACATTCATTCTTTGCACATATAGGCCTTTAAGGGAAAGGAAAGCAGTGTTACTGAGAAACACTGAAAAGAAGCAGTTACAACTTACAAAATGCAGGGCTGTGCTCAGTTTCAGGCCCTATGTAAGAGGGAACACAAACCAATGTGCAAGTGTTTCAGGAAGTTTTGTGCTGTAATGAGTACATTCATCCATGGGTTTCCCAGTAAGTCCTAGGCACTAGTGTGCCACCCGTTCCAAAGGCCTTCTCAAGTAAAGTGCACTGTGTTTCCCTAACAGGATATCGTTGGGAGAAACGTCAATCCAGTTCCACAGTGCTTCCCTAGTGTTTCTGTTAAAGTTGCAACACATTCACTATTTATGGATATAGGCCTTTGAGGGAAAGAAAAGCATTATTATTGAGAAACACTGAAAAGGAGCAGTTAGAACTTACAAAATGCTGGGCTGTCCTCAGTTTCAGGACCTAGGTAATAGGGAGCACAAAGCAGTGTGCAAGTGTTTCAGGAAGTTTTGTGCTGTAATGAGTACATTCATACTCGGGTTTCCCAGTGCGTCTTAGGCACGAGTGTCCCACCAGTATCAAAGCCCTTCTCAAGGAAAGTGCACTGTGTTTCCCTAACAAGATCTCGTAGGGAGAAATGTCAGTCCATTTCTACAGTGCTTCCCTAGTGTTTCTGTTAAAGTTGCAACACATTTGCTGTTTGTGCATGTAGGCCTTTCAGGGAAAGCAAAGTACTGTTACTGAGAAACACTAAAAAGAAGCAGTTACACCTTACAAAATGCAGGGCTGTGCCCAGTTTCAGGACCTGTGTAACAGGGAACACAAACCAGTGTGCAAGTGTTTCAGGAAGTTTTGTCCTGGAATGAGTACATTCATACACGGGATTCCCAGTAAGTCTTAGGCACTAGTGTGACACCCGTATGGAAGGCCTTCGGAAGCAAAGTGCACTGTGTTTCCCTAAGAGGATTTCTTTGGGAGAACCATAAATCGAGTTCCACAGTGCTTCCCTAGTGTTTCTGTTAAAGTTGCAGCACATTCGCACTTTGCGCACATAGGCCTTACAGGGCAAGCAAAGCAGTGTTACTGAGAAACACTGAAAAGAAGCAGTTACAACTTACAAAATGCAGCGCTGTGCTCAGTTTCAGGACCTAAGTAAAAGGGAACACAAACCAGTGTGCAAGTGTTTCAGGAAGTTTTGTGCTGCAATGAGTACATTCATACACGGGATTCCCAGTAAGTCTTAGGCACTAGTGTGACACCCGTATGGAAGGCCTTCGGAAGCAAAGTGCAGTACTATATAGATTCTAAAGAAAATAATTAATGCTTAGGAGTCTTTGTTGTGAGTACCTCAAATGTGACAATACGATGATCATGTAATATAGGTAGAAGTTCAGGCAATTTAGTGTATGTCCCATTTGTCCCAGTCCCCATATGGTAAATATATACCTTTAATGTAACATAGGTAATTTAACATTTTTTAATAAACCAGTGCTCCACCTTGAGTTATTTTCCTAAATTCCAAACAAGGATTATAGTCCCTTACTGGGATGAGCTGATCAGTCTTTCTATGTGTTAAAAACGTAAAGAAGAATCTAAAATATGGACAACAAACTCTTCTGTCCATCTAGATGAATTTTAATGTACTTCCCTTGAATATTTTGCTAACTCTATTTTAAATAATTTATTACAGATCTGCTGAAAACTTTTACTTACCTTTTGTCAAAAGCTGACTTTATTATTACTATTCCCTTCTTATCCAAGCTTTCCAATAAGGAGCAGCTTGCTAACAGAGTAGAAAAATAGAAATCTGAAGAAAAAAATGAATAAAAATGATAAAACACACAGAGAAGAAAAGTGGACCCTACTCTGTTGAACTCCATTAGCTACATTAAAATGTTTGAATGAGTAAATACATAAAATCTAATGTGATTATTCTTAGTGAACTCTCAAAGATTAATTTTTTGAGATTACTTGTGATTTGTGTGAAGTCTTGCAATATAATCTCTCTGAGATCACTGACCACTATTTTGTTGATGAATTCTAAGATATGCCATATTCAG
Organism: Dinomys branickii; assembly: GCA_004027595.1. Classification (NCBI taxonomy): domain Eukaryota; kingdom Metazoa; phylum Chordata; class Mammalia; order Rodentia; family Dinomyidae; genus Dinomys; species Dinomys branickii. The sequence goes on along the minus strand of PVLD010015468.1, from coordinate 3,490 downwards.
TACAGTACATAACTGGCAATACATAATTAAACAATATATTCTAAATATATCAATGCATGTCAATTGTTCCTTTGAAATACTTGTGCAAGTGTTCTGTATTATTTACATGTAACTTTATTTTCATTCAAAAATATTTTTAAGGAACAATAGAATGTATACAAGGGTAGAGAGCTTGTCTGGTATGTGTGAGCACCTGAGATCAAGTTCCTGCATCACAGAAAAGGGGGAAATATTTTTTAAAGTTTCAACATATATATTAAATATTTTATTTCTTCCAGATTTATGTATTAAGTGGATTGAAATTAAGCTGTAAGAGCAATACAATTCCTGAAACAAAAGTGTGCACATGTAGTTTCTATTTTTCTTAATGTAAGATCAAAGTACAACAAAACATTGCGATAAAAATACCATATTTATCATCCTTGGATGCCTGTTCTTCATGTTATATGCATTATTATCTTCAATGCTTTTTATCATTATCAGCAAATTGCAAATTGTAAAGAAGATTTATATATATATATATATATTCAGTTTCTTTAAGGTAACGCTCATTTATATTTTCTTTAATCAAAGATTCAAAAACGTTTTGATCCAAGACTGTTGACTTACTAAATGCATTGACACAGTGTAATAACATAATTGGTTTTTACTAAGAAAGTTACAAGAGTAACTCAGAGTACAATACCCTAACACGCCCAAAACCTTTATCCCCTAGAAAATACCAAAATATCATTATCTACACTCTTCTTTGATCATGCCATCTAAATTTCAAACCTTATCACAGGCCCAGGTATTGTTGCATTAAAAGATGAGGCGCCAACTGCTTGGTTCTATCTTACTTGTAACTCTGCTCTTCCTCAGATGTGCACCAGTTCACCTACTCATTTGTAATCCCTGTATGTTTTAAATACCCTGATACCTATTTAATATATTGAATATCTTTTCATTCCTATGTATCCTAATAATATAATCTGTTATATTACATCAATATCCTAAATATGCAGAGAAAAGGGTATGATATTGACAACAAAACTTCTATTTTCCTGAAACTGAGTCAGAACAATATCTATATAATACGTGTTCCAGACTGAAACATTTAAGTCACATTCTATGTGACTAAAATGCTATGTTATTCAAGATTTTATTTATAAATTTATGTGTTAATTCTCTTTACCACTCATATTTATTAGATTCATCTTAATAGGTACTACATGTATCCTTAATTACCACTGTTTTTATTAGATTCATTGTAACGGATATTAAATGTAGAAGACTAGTACATATGCATGTTTAGTAGAAAAAATCCAAATATTCAATAACCAGTCTATATTTTCAATTTAATGAAGACACTGGTGTTTATTCTAGAGGAAGTATTTCTTGCTGATGAACCAAAATGCTTGTGGCAGTAGATTTCAACGATAATAGGGGTGGATGGAATGCAAGATCTTTGTGAGTGGATAATAAAGCAAAACAATGAGAGGAACTGAACAAATATCCTTATCTTCATTAACTTCAGCAAATCAAAGTTGCACCTCTCAGGAGGGATATAATGGGTTTTTCAACGTGTTGGCTCACTGTTTTAGACCTGCTGTTTATGAATGATCTTGTATATGATCAGACTGGTGAATTACAAGGTTATGACCATTGTTTCACTTGTTGTGTTGAAAATAAATTCCTCAATCCAAAGTAATTTTGTATATAATATCATAATAAATAAGATATGACTCAAGTCCATGGATTATAATGCAAACTGAGGTATTGCAGTATAGAAGAAAAATCATATGAAGTATACATATATTCTACTGAGACAAAATTTTACTTATTCATGCTAGGAAGATCCTATTATACTCAATCTGTAGTTAAAAGATCCCCTAGCTTTCTGTGCTCAATTAATGGCTCAGAATTAAAGAGGCTTACCAATTCTAACAACCAGATCTTTATGAATAATCCTATCTCATTTAGCAACCTCTGGTATCTGACCGTGGTGCTTTTACAAAGAACCCATTATTCAAGTAATTGGATGAGTAGGAATAGAGACTAACATACAGCTAGCTTGATTTTTTTCTACCTGATTGTTAAAGTTTCTTCTGTAGTGAATGCCTTTGGGCAAGTATTCAAAGGAGACTCCTGGGTCTTCCCAATCTGTTTGCTTTTTAAGAATTCTGCTGTTAGCACTGCTACCAGGCTTCTTTGTCATTGATCTTTGTACTCTCAGTTTTAACCATCTACTGAAATCATTAGCCACAGTTTATTCATCAGTATGAATTCATCCTTCTTTCTAGAGAAAAAAGAAATGAGCAGTGAAATGTCTTGCTTTCATTATTTCCCAGTGAGATAATTTCTCTGCTTCTTTGCCCTGCATGGTGACAGTATGACACACACCATAACTAATACACTACCACAGAATTCCCTTAGTAGCACTGTAAGACTGGAGGTTTTTCTTCTGGTTGAGTCTGATTATTGTCCCTAATTTTCTATCATAAAAATCAGTACATTCAGATAAAACTTTTAATTTTCACTCTACTGATATACTAAAACAACCTATGCAGCTTTAGATATACATTTAGGGACAGAACTAAATTATGTGGCAGAATTCAATTATGTTGAAGTGGTGAAGAAAGAATTGAATTTGAAGCTAATAAGATTACATTGCCCCTTGAATTTCCTTAACTTGATCTTTCCATCCTATTTCCATTGAATGATAAAATGCTATATTTTATCTCAGCTTTACAGTTTGAAGAGTGAGATTGTGCAAGTGTCCTCATATAGAACTTGATACCTTAGAGAATGCGCTCAATAGTTAACAGGAGCCTGCCCAACGCTGATCACTGAAAGTTAAGAGAAGTGATCGAGGTGGTTTATCACTCATCATATAATTCAGATATGTTCACCACATCTATAATGCTTCCCTTTTCCTAGCCAGTAGGAAAAATATGGTTGGAAAATCAATGAAGATGGTCAGTATGATGCGTTGTAGAATGTCAGTGTGGTTGACATGTCAAAATATATTCTAGCAGCTTATTATGAAGAAAAGGGTTGAATTCAACACAGTGAAGGCCCACCCAATCTTATATGTAGCCTTGAAATGTGAAAAGTTTTCTTTACTAGAAAGAAGACACAATGCCCACTCTTACCACTTTGTTAAGTATTTGCCTGAAGTATAGCCAGAAGAATCAGGAAGAAAAAACATAAGACATTGAAATCAGAAAAAAATAAAAATTACCTATATGAGCATTTCACCATTTATATATGGAAAAGTCTCCCAATGTCAATCATATACTTTTAGAACTAGTAAGTAATTTCACAAAACAAGATGATAAGAATTCAACAATGGTTGTTATATTGCATATTGTTTTCTTCAAATTAGTTTTTCAGATTAACAGATAAAAGCATGCAAAACTGGTCAAAACTTTATGCATTAACTGTTTCTTTCAATAAACCCATAGAAATCAGCAGTACAATTCACTTTGCTATCATATATATATATATA